>VYZX01027618.1:945-37820 GCA_013401335.1 Brachypteracias leptosomus | reverse complement strand
GCCCCATCCCTGGAGTCATTCAAGGTCAGTCTTGATGGGGCTCTGAGCAACCTGACCTAGGTAGAGATGTTCCTACTTGTGTAGGGAAGTTGGACCAGGTGACCTCTAGAAGTCCTTTCCAGCCTAAAACATTCTATTCTATTCTATTCTATTCTATTCTATTCTATTCTATTCTATTCTATATTCTATGATTGTATGGTTTTACAGTCATGTTTTGGTGTGCTTTGAAGAATATTCTAACTGCCTCATTTATTCTATTTTTTTAAAATGTATTTCAGGTTAAGATAGCCTGTTTTCATGGTATACTTTGCCATGTCAGAAAAGAATAAAAACAAACAAAAAGCCAACACCACAGATTATGTGAGTAACTTGTGGTTTCAGTTTAACTAGTTAATTGTTTACATATAAATGTAAATATCAATGTGTTTAATGATTTTTTAAGTATTTTTTTTTAGAGGCAAAAGTGTCATAGCTTCCTAAAAATTTGCCTCTGGTGGTAGAGATGAAAACATGCTCGTGATTCTCAGCTGCAGCTTTGTGTCACAAATGCCTCCTAAAAATCTTAAGGAATTACAAACTCGGGTAAATTTGAGATACAAAGTGAGAGATGCATTAAAATATCTTGCTTTCTTCCTGTGAAATAACTGTGTGAAGAAAATGGGTATATTAGGGGATCATCTGAGTGCACTCTCCTTTTCAGGGCATGAGCTTGCATTAGTATATGCGATGAAGTAAATTTGTTTTCAGTCATTGTCACTTCTCATTCTAGACCCCAGATTTGTTCACACCAAGGATTCTTTTTACAGATAGATATGTAAATGAAGATTTTTTTTTTTGAGGTCCTGGTGTGTGACTTCTGACATATGTATATATGAGATCATGTTTAGTACTGCTAATTTTTAGGCAGCTCTTGTTAAATGACAGTATGACTTGGATTTTCTTTACTCAGATGATGCTTTTTGGGTTCTCCCTGGGCTTTCCTAATAGTCCAATTTTTAAAGATCTTTTTTCTATCTTTACAGAAAACTTGTATCATCTGCTTCCAGTGTTAAGATATGTTTTCTTTCTTGCAGTTAATTACTTTGAGTAAAAAATCTAGTAATGAGAGTTGTAATCATGATACGATTTAGCAGGCTGAGTTAAAGACCATAGTTGCACCAAGGCTGTATTACGCAGTCTTTCCTTTCTGGAAAGTTGTCAACAAATATTTATCATTCAGAAAACACTACCAGGAGACTCATAACTGAAGTTGTCTTGGCTTGTGCTGACTTATTTGAAATGATTGGAGTCTGCTAATGTACACCAATGTTGAAAATGAAAGCCTGTTTGAATATCAAAGTATCAATTTAGCTGTCAAGTTTCAAGCACTTCATTTGAAAATACTGGTCTGCATTTTTCAGTAGCTGTTTATTCAGTGGCTTACACAGTTTTTACCTCTGGTGGTCTCTAGGATGAAGAGGATGAAGTGTTTTGAGAGCTGAGGGGGGACCTTTGGAGAATTCATTTCTCATATGAAATACTCCACAAATTAAATTTTTTCAGACTCTTTTTTAAAGTGAGCTATAAGCCCATATAATTTCTTACTTTAAGGCATTGACATTCCTTTTATTCTGAGATAGGGAAGTGCTATTATCTCATTTTTAAGAATGAGGAATTCAGAGTAAGAAAAACTAAGTTATTTGCCCAAGTCATGAAAACAACTATGGCTGAATTATTCCTTGAATGTAAGTGTGTCTTATCTTAAACTGAGGGCTCCCTTGAGTAGTTCATTCCTCTTCTCAGAGGTACAGCTTTATAATAAAAGGAATAAAAAGGAAACTGATTTATTTAGCATATCCTCATTTGTTTTTTAAGACCAGGAAGGACCTTTATTATATTGCCAAGAATTATTACCTTTTTCTCAGATGTATGTGGTCAAAAGACTCAAACTGGCACAAAGCACTGCAATTCACAGGTTACTAAACTACAGCAGTGACCAAGCAGCTGCAAAATGCTTTAGGTCCTTGGAAAAGCAAGACGTTAACTAAATGAAAATTGCACAGACAGTCCCAGCAGGTAAATTTCACAACGTGATGCAAGTCTATACTGATTTGATGGAAGAAAATTCCTTTCTGAATGTAATCTGGTAACTAGATTGACTCTGGGTATGTGGGAGACATATACTAGATTAAAACTTGTCTCTACTTGCCCCTAGTTATGGCCAGTCTCTGATCATTCAGAGGAAGTAAAAGAATTTTCCCTCATTCTTGGAAAAAAATGTCTGCTGATTGCATGTTCAAGTCAGTAACCTTCTCAGGTTACTGGCTGGGCCCTAAGTATGAGACTATATATGATTTATAACTAACATCTCAACAGACATGAGACTACTGAGAGCATTTGTGCCCTACCTGACATCAGTAGAGACTCACTGGCCATGTCTACAATAGCAAGAAATGAAGTCCAGTGAGGTGCATTTGTAGAACTAAACAACTAGCTCTGGGGACCTGGTGCTCATACTTTACACATTTCAGGGTTTTATTCTGGGCTAACTTTAATCTGGTCACGTGAATTGGATTAATAGTACTTGCTGAAGAATGTTTAGGTGTGCACTTGAACAATATTTTTCAGTTCAGATTAATTTGAAGGAGATGGAGCTCCAAGACTGCTCTGGCATGTAGAGCAAAGCTCAGTCTATAGATGATGATTTGGATTCCTGATATAAAAGCACACAGATGATCCAAACTGTGACAGACACTCACAATTCATGTAGCTTACATGACATCTCCAGGGGCAAGAACCAAATACTTTATCCCAGAAGTGCCATGGAAGCATACGACTTCTGAAGAGAGAGGTAGTCTTCCTAAAAAAGGCTTCAAGCCAGTCCAAACCTCTTCCCTTTCCCTTCTTCCTCTGCGTCCATTTTACAGGCAGCATGTTCTAGTGTTCAATTACATGGTGGACACATCCTGTTTTAGTTCACGCCTAACTTCAGCTTCCAGTCATGATCAGCAAGATGGGCCCCCTCCCTCCCTTTCCCTGGGTGGTTAGTATTTACCTTTGCTCAAATGTGGTTTTTAGGTTGTAAATGTTTAGTCAAGAGGTGAGGTGGCTCTGTACCAGTAATGCTTCCTTCTGATGACTTGTTACCCCATCAGCTTTTGTCATCTGCCAGCAGAGATTTTGTATATTCTTTGGTGCTTTTTTGGTAAGCACTGATTCTTTCTTAATGCAGTGTACATTTAGAGATTAGCTGGTGAGCTGGGTTTTAAAATCAAAATGTAATATTTTACTGAGTCTGACTTGAAGAAATCAAAGTATAACTCACCAGCAGCTTTCTTCCATACTCGTAGAGAGTTCATTTTGATCTAAACCCTTGCTTATTCTATCTATTACATATGTATGTATGTATGTGTATTTAATGTCTACTTCTCGATGCAACACTTTCTTAAAGACTCCATTTTTTTGAAATTGATGTCAAGTGAATCAGTCTGTAGTTTCCTGTTTGGTACATACTCTCTCCTCTGAGCTACTTGGCCCAGTCTTCAAGCATTTACTAAAAAAAATTAACTATAGAGGGAAACATTAAGTTAATGCATTTAGCAATTAACTGGCAATTATAGTTTCTTAATTTTTTTTTTTCTCTTTGGCAAATGGTCTTACATAGCTTCCTTTTGTATGGATGGCATAGTTTTGATTACAGCTGTTATCACATTGGGTGGATATATCCTGCTTTATTCCAAACACGAGATGTAACTGTTAGGCTCTTTTGCTCTCTCAGTTATTTTAAGTGTTAGAAATACGATTTGTTGTTCTGGTCTCTGTTTACTGTTGAGGTTTGGGATTTGAGACTTTAGAGGGGTGGGGTTTTTTTGATCCGCTTAGGTTATTTGACAATTATGTCCATTTTTTAACTTCTGTTATTTGCTATTTATGTCTTGTTTTTCCATCCTTTGAAGCTGTGCTTAAATACCGCTTCTGCATATATATGTGTGTATATATATATATATTTATTTGTTTATTTTCAGCCAGAATGGTCTTTTTTGCCCTACTTTTTTTGTTTGTTTGTTTTGGTATTTGTGGCGCTATGGCTTGCTATTCATCCAGTAGACTATCTTTAAACAATTACCAATTTTAACACTTTCTAGTGTCTAACTTTTGTTTCCAGCCAATTATGCCAATGAGTAATTGAACCTTGGCAAATTTGGCCCTTGCAAAGTTTCAAATAATTACATTTCTGGCTTGTGCTATGTACTGCTTATACAGTGGAAACGTAGCCAAAACTCACAGTTACATTGTCAACTGCTAATTTTTGATGAGAATTTACATGTTTTTTGTCTTAAAAATTAAACTGACTTTGAATTGCCCTATATAAGCACACTAAGGTAGTGTTCTTTATAAGTACAAGAAGGCCTCACCTTATTAAAGATAACATTCTTTAGATGCTCATATCAGATATATCTCATCAGATTTCTCCAATGCCAGGGTTTCCTGGGATGCCATTTTTCTTTTCTGATAGTTGATGACCAAGGAAGAAATTATCCTGATGCCTTGGGAGGGCTGGAAGTCCACCAGTACTAATGTTTTAGTCCTGTGAGTGAGCTTTATAGGCCATGAAGCTGCTGTACTTCTGTGTGGGGGGCACTAAAGGGTAACTATTTTCTGATGCAGAATACTGCCCTATCACCACTTATCAAAGTCTCACCTCCTGGAATGAGGGGCCGTGGGTGGGATTTTCAGAATTTGAACATGCAGCCTCTTGTCCTTAGTCTTGGTAATACAATGTATTGAGTATTTCTATCCAAATTCTCATTTTAGGAGTGCCTCTGTTGTAGTGTCAGAGTAGGGCAGGGTGGCTTGTCCTTGTGGGGAGGTCCTCTGCTCACAGGAGGATGTTGCCACCTGTCCTGGAACCTTTCTGCTCTTTTCAAAAGAAAGGTATCTCCGGGTGGAACTTTTGAGGGGTTTTGGCCAACGGTGGATGTTGTCTTGTACTTTCATGAATTTCATCTCATTTGAGCTGGTGAACTTTTTTCTCTTAAGATGGCACCCTTTGCAAAAAGAAAGGATACTTACAGCTGTGAAGATGTCCTTTAGATTCCCTTATTTGCAATTACAGAGCATTTCCAAAACACTTTGTTTTCATTTCATTCATTGATACTTGTTGCCTCCCTCCCTGGGATCTCCTGTGAAAAGAAATATATCTGGATGTCCAGAAAACTTTCCACATCCCTGTGTGCTTTGTCACCTGTTCCCCCGCCATCAGAAGCGTGTAACACATCATATAGCTCAAGCTGCCTCCTTCTTCAAGCAAGAAGTGAAATCTGACAGTTCAGATGCAGTTCATAGGACCACAGGATAAGTCAGTTCGGAAGAGGTCTCCCTGACCAATCTTCTTCTCCAGTCAGGCTCAGGTGTGAGACCAGACCAGGTTAATTGGGGCTTTATCCAGCTGGGGCTTTAAATGGCTGTGCCACCTTCCTCCTGTTTAGGAGTATTGTGATGGCACTTGGAGTCCTGGACTTACTGAAAATAGGTAGCTGTTGGGTAACCACAGCAGCCATCTAGCTTTGAATTTCCTCCCTGCAGAAAACAATATCTTCTCTCTGCCTAGTGCTTCAGTAGAGTTGACATGAATTCAGCCCAAGTGTCCTACCTGGGACCTTGTAAGTGATACTGGTTTTCTAGCACAAACATAATCATTAACTACAGGAGATGTAGTGCTATGTCTACACAGTACCCAAATGAGTTTCTCTACAGACTTATCGTATCTACCTAGAGACTGCCAGCCTAGTCCTCTGCAGTACTGCAGGGAGCAATTTTACTCGTGTGGTCCAAGCTTCGTTCTCAGCCTAATGCCTCACCTGAAACCCTGGTCATCTCCGTCAGGCTCAGACATCTGGCAGATATGCTTGTACAGACCCCCACTTTTCTCAGAACTAGCTTTTGCTTAATGTAAGGACCTGTACAACATTTCTGCAAAACGTTGGATGCTGTGGCTATAACCTTACATGCTTTTTAAAGTTTCCTACTCAGCTCCCTATGTCTGAGGCCATTAAATCTTCCAGGCTATTCCTAATTATCTAAACCTTACATCTCTTCATTCTTAGAGGGTACCACTTTCTGTACCTTTCAGTTTAATAAGATTCTTTCTTTTTCACTGCTTTATAAACTGGAGAAATAAGGCATGTTCTTCACTGCTACAGATTTACAATCCCAGTCAAATATTTATTTGTTTGGCGTTTCCTTTATATGCTAGTTCCTGTTGTACAATAAAATGTGTTAGTAAACAATAGTTAAGCATATAGTCATTAGTTTAGTGGTGCCTAATATAAAAATGAAAATAACTATCCAGTCTTTGCCTCTGTTTATTTCTGTTGGAATTTTGTATGGATTATCTAGTTTTGCAATCCAGATTTGATATCTATCACTTTTAAAATATATTCAATTTTATTGTCCAGGAGTTAAAAAGAAAGACTTGAGCTCCTTCTCTATATACCTTTTTTTTCTGTTCCTATATCTTTTCTACCTTTTTAGGAATTCTTCAGTAAAAGTATGAAAAGACAAAGTGAAATTTCATGCATCATACATAAAGTCTACTTGTATGTCCTTGTACTTGATGTCTTAAGCAGAGTGTTCTGGATCTTCACCTCTTTAGCTTTAGTGCTTCCAATAATGTTTTGTCTTCAGCAGTTTGGGTGGGTCTGGATTTGGAGCTGTGTTTTTGCTGGAATGTCTCTATGTTGGATCCCTGCAGTTTTCAGTGCTTGGAAAATTTATAACTTACAATAGAAAGCAAAGTAAACATGCCATCAAAGGGGAAAAATTAAATCTCTGTTTATTCACCTGCATGCTAGAGATGAATCTTAGTCACAGCAGCTAGCTGAAATATTCTAGATATTGAAAGGCTTGGAAAAAAAAAAAGAATTTGTTTAAATGCCTGGGACATTGTTCCAATAGGATCTATGTCCCAGATGTTGATTTGCAGCAACAATATGCTGGATGAAATTTGCTGTTGAATGTGCTATTGGATAGTGCCACACAGAATATATACATGGGGGAAATGCATTCCTGAGCACTCCTGTGCAATTTTGAAATTGGGAAAGAGGCTGTGGCAGCCTGTGCATTTCTGGATGACTATAGTGTGGAAACCTTAAATTGAAAGGTCTGAGACTCGTGTCCAAATGACTTCTAACCATCTGAGAGGTGGAAATACTCTGCCTTGTGGACTCCACTGACCAGGCCTCCCCACCAGCATAATGTTATGAGAAAAGTAAAGGAGTGTTTGTTTTTTATTTTTGTTTATCTTCACAGCTTCCACATTAACACCATATAGAAAGAGTTGGTCCAAGATACAGTGAGTATCTGGAAGGAGCATGACTGTTTCTTCTGAATTAGAAGTGGAACTACCAGCCTCTATTTGAGCTTCTGCTCGCGCTTCCCAATGTGATTTATTTTCAATGGAAGGCAAATTAAATTCCTTCTTGAAACACTCTTTTGTATTTCCCTGCCTGCAGGAGAGCTGTGACTGGTGAGTGATGGAGCAGTGGCCTGATGGGAGTGAGGTGTGGATGTCACTTCATTGAAACCAGCCTGCTGTGCCACTAAGGCAATGGAGCCTCGCCACTCCACAAAGGGCATGCCCAAGAGCTGACATTGGGGTAGATCCTAGGGGAGAGCAGACTAGGGGTCTGGTCTCTGTCCCATCAATTGATTTATGCAGTTTTCATCAAATGTAATTAATCTGTGCTATCACCAAAGGTAGTGACTTGTGGTGCTCTGCCTCCATATCTGAATTACTGGGGTTTGGAGAACAACCCAGAACTCAGATGTGATTTTTTTTCTTTTTAAGTAGTAGCATTGTAGGATTTCTGTGGTTTACTCTATTGAAAAAAGCTGAAAGTGTAATTAATGTAAAATATAAGTAGGAGAAATTGGAATATAAGTTATTCTGCAAAAGTATTGCATATTAAAAATCCTCAGGCTTTATGGCTGGAATTTCTTGAGGTTGCTATACATGAAGCTACTGGCATTTAATCAATTATCTGGGGCTTACAAAGTATTCTAAATCATAAAACTACCTTATGGAAGTTTATTTAAAGCTTATATAATGGATATTTTTACAAAGACCGAAGATGCCAGATAAGATAAGGCTTTTGAGATTTAGAGTAGACAAAACTGCCCACAGCTGTGCAAACAGTACAGTGATGGGCATGTATTGGCCATGTTCTGGTACTGCTAGACTACGGGGTTCCTAAAAAAAGCATAATCCTAGGAACTCATAAGCAGATAAAACAGAGGTCACCTTGGAGGGACTCTTCTCAGTGTGAAAACAACTGAAGCAGCCACTTCACAAATCAACAACTTGCATGGATTAGAGGAAATGACTGGTCCATTTGTTGGTGTATTGCAAATTCTTACTATAGCTGAAATGAATTGGCCTATAAATTATAATTCAGAAGTGAGATTGGCAACAGGAACATGGATGTGCATAATGTAATACTTTTGAACAGCAAATGTAAGTATTGGGGGGGGGGTGTCGAGGGAGGTTGGCTTCAAGACAGACCTGTGGGTGGTGTTTGTGAACTAGTTCATTGGTAAGACTTGGTTGTTGTTTTGGATTGTTGGTTTTTTTTTCTGACAAGGTTATGTAGCTGGTGTGTATGCACAAACACAGAACACAAGGGAACAGGATTTTGGTTAGTATATTTTATTTTAACTTTTTTTTTTCTGAATGCACTTTGTGGCTGTGATGCTTGGACCTTTTATCCCCAGTGTTTCAAGTGTGAGTGTTGAATTACTCTCTGTCAGTGATAGTGGGAAGGCTGAGGATAAAACTGGTGAATCTGTGAACAGCAAACAGCAATAAAATCTATTATTTCCTAGGACATTTCAATAGGGTGTGGGACACTTTCCTCTCTATCTATTTCTGCACTTGATTTTTAGGGTTGGAGTCGTGCTTGTGACCTGCAACAGATGTTCCTTATTTTTTTTTCCATCCAGTAGCTACAAAGGACTTCCTGTGCATATAATGTAAATTGTTGACAGCACTAGATTTCTGGACTGGTAGGACAAGTACTGTCACTGGGGAAATGGAAATGATCTGAGCAACCAGACTGAGGAAGCATTGCTGCTCCATTATCGGGAAGAGGAAAT
Organism: Brachypteracias leptosomus; assembly: GCA_013401335.1. Lineage (NCBI taxonomy): Eukaryota > Metazoa > Chordata > Aves > Coraciiformes > Brachypteraciidae > Brachypteracias > Brachypteracias leptosomus. The sequence goes on along the minus strand of VYZX01027618.1, from coordinate 28,688 downwards.
ATTCCCAAAGGAACTGAACAGAGAGAAGTTGTGGAGGAGGATTCAGATCAGAAGTAGTAGGAGGAAGCAGCATTCAGTAGAATTGAAGGCAAGTGAGGATGGGTAGTCTGTGAACAGCAAACAAAAGAGGACAAGGGGAGCTAAATGTTTCCAGTTGATAGCAGATATCCAGAAAATAAACTATGAGAGATGCCTTTAAAAGCTCCAGATGGTTGAATGAAGAAAGATGGCTGAGAGATACCTCTGTGACTGGCAGTTCAGCCCAGTTGGAAAGTCAGTAATGTTCTCGAAATATCTATACAACCAAGGCATCCTGAAACCAACATACATGTCATTTTATTGATAAAGTAGACTTCTGAATTTGGTAGTCAGTATGCAATGCTGATAATGTCTATACTCACTAAATATTGCAAAATATCTCAATATGTAGTTGATTTCCTGAGACTTGCCATTGTACTGAAGGAGAATAATATCTAACTGATCTTCATAGTACTTCTCTCTACCATGGTGGTGGGGAAAACAGTACAGAAAAGTTCTGAAAGTATTCAGCTTGATAGCCATGTAGCAAAAGTAAAATGTTTTTATTTGGAAGTGGAAAAAAGGTCCACTGTCTTTTGAATATAGATGGAATGAAGACAAGTCTTCTGAAGACTAGACTAGAATAATCAGAAGGTCATTATATCAGTAAGGAGAGAATGAAGTGAGAGGACAAATGAGAGTAGTTTAAGCATAAAATTACGATACTGAAAATATAATTAAGACCTCCAAAGGTAGTGAAGAAATGGTTTCATAAACAGGCAAAATTGTTCACTTATGAGCATAAATATGGTGAGATTTATACTAAACTCACTGAAGTGAAATGCCACCCTATGGTTAGTGTGTCTTCAGAGGAAGAGTGGGGAACATGTAGCTTTTCTCAGTTGTGGACAACTTCAGAGAAAATGATTCCAAGTGCTTAAGGTCAAGTGTCCTGAGAAGGACAGCACTGGGTGATCTCCTGCATAACTCCAAAAACTGGCTGCTTCCTACATAGAGCAGTGTGGTACTTGGGAAAGGGTGTCTTTGTAGTTCAAAAGACTTACATAACACGACTGTTTTGGGAGAGCAATATCTAGGAAAAGAAGAGAAGTTATATCACTTCTGTATTTGGCAATGGTACAATCACTTTTCCATTCCAGAGCAATTTTTTGGTGTCCATAAGCCTGTTGATAAAATGGTAAGGGATTGATCAAAGAACTGGATACTTTGCGGTGAGACATTCTGGAATCTTGCTCTGTTTATCTTACCCATGAGAAGGCTAAGACTTGACCTGATCAGAGTGTCTGTATTGGGGAAAAAAACATTGAAAAACTGTTAACAATCTGGCAGGCAAAGATATAAAAAGGTCCAGTGGTTGCTATTTGAAGTTCAAAATTCCACTGCAGATTTTCAACAGTGAGAGTGATTAGCCCCTATGATATCTTAACAAAGGTTGTGGTGGTTTCTTTACCACTGACAATTTAAAAATCAAGATTGAATGGTTTCTTAAATGATATGTTTTAGTAAAGCACAAGTTTTGTGGCTTTGGGCATTGGGCTAATTTTTCATAAAAATCCCCTTTGTCCTTGAATCTCTTAATTCTGTTAAAGACAATGACTAGAGTCAAGCTAGTAAATTTTTTTTTTTTTTTTAATTATTGGAATTTTCTGTCCAAAACTTACTTTTGCTTTTACACAGATCTAATGAAAAATAAGTATTTTTCTTGGCAAGCTTCTGTTCGTAGACTATGAGATGTTTTTTAACTATGGTGACCTTGCAGCCTTACAGTGTTATACTTTGGTACACTATCTAATATTGGTGTACCTGTATTCTTTGTTCCCATTTTCTGGTACCCTGAAGACATATGCCAAGCATGAATATTTTTATTGAGATATCTATAGGATATCTTTATAGCATTAATAGAATTCAGGATTATGAAATCCATTCTTTCTGCAATAAGTGCAGCTTGTAGTGGTTTTTTAGTTGCTTCTTTCCTCTGAGTCCCATCTGCACACCTCATGCTTACAGTGATATGTATCTTGGAGATATTTCTGCTAGATCTGAACTGAAATCCAATTACCAGAATTTATGTGGCTGCAATCCCAGTTAAGGCAAGAGTGCTATTAAGCTAGCGATTGTACCAGTAAGCCCAGTTTCTGACTTCAGAGAGTTCAAAAGACCAAAGACTGCTGAATAGTGACACAATCACCAGTCAGAGAGATGATACTCTGCTAACCCTTCTGCGGAAGGTATGGTTTCACATCTCATGTAGCTGATCTCCACTGCTGCTGAACAGTTAACATCCCTTTGTGTTGGGGTTGTGCTGCCTTGTCAGCACAGGCAGCTGAAACAGTCTGTTGAGAAAATACCTTTTTTTGTGATTGTTTTTTCCAGCTGGGTTAAGTGAACTTCTCTGAGTCACTGCATGGCCAGACAGGCACTGGTACTACCACAAGGGAGTCAAGCCCCTTGTACACTAGGGCAAGGAGAATCATTCTTTTTGAAAGACCACCTTCTCAAATTGCCTAAAGATAGTTGTGAAATCACACAGCTCTAGAGTATAGTTGTAGAAGAAGGAAGCAAAAGGAATAGAAAATGTCTGTATAAAGGTGTTTGTGTTTATGTGCAATGTTCACACTCGTGTACATACTTATGTGGCTGTACAAAACATTATTCCTGCTGCAAGGACCTTACAATCTTAACATAATGAGCATGTTAGCCTGGCCCTGTAAAGAAATTATGTTTAGGTAATGACTTTTTCTGCTTCTTGTTTCTCTGCCAGGCCTTCCTCTTTCTCCAGTTGATTTTGGATTAATTTGTCCATTTCAGCCTGGTTTCTTACAGAATTGTGAAAAAAACCCAGCTTCTTGTGGTGAGCTGAAGCACCACATTCAAAAGAGGTTTGTGACACCTAACGAGTGGGTATACAAGAAAGACATAAATTAGTAGCAGTTGTTGTGGTATGGGCTGCAAGGCAGTAAGATCACAGAAAATCAGATGCTCTTAGTTCTCTTGCTTGCAGAACAACTTGTATTCTTGTGGGGAACAGGCTAGATTCATTTTGTATTGTTGATTCTCCTGTGATTTGAAATAGTCATAACAATTCATTTAAAACCACTTCAGCAATATGGCTTTAAATACATTTGATCCAGACAAGAGTTAAAGTAATTAGCTGACATTTGATTTTACTTGATATGGATCCAAACCATGAAAATTTGAGCACCCTTAGAGTTCAGAAGTGTTTCATTCAGTGTTTGGGTACTAGTCTGTGCTCTCAAGTAACCTTTTCAAACTTGGCAAATTTAGTCCCAGATTTAAAATAAAAAAGCAACATAGGGAATCAAGTCTGTAAATGCTTTTTCTTTAAATATAGAGATGCTCTAGATTACAGTTGTAGGAGCGGGAAGCAAAAGGAATAGAAAATGCATTATCTGTATAGACGTGCGTGTTTGTGTTTACGTGCAGTGTTCACACCCGTGTACATCATTGTGTAGCTGTACAAAACATTACTCCTGCTGCAAGGACCTTACAATCTTAACAGCCAGCCGAGGTGATCATGCGCTTTGAGACCCAAAGGATGGTGCTAACTTGGAGCATGTGTGCATTTTCAGTTTTATGATGTGATGACTGCAACGCTCTGACACTGGTTAACATTTGTGGGCCTTGTGGAAGGAGCGAGTTTCCATGAGGGATTTGGCTGGATGAAACCTGCCTGCCTGCCTGGCACACAGACTTGAGGAGGATATTCCAGGCAGGGTTGAAAGAGGGATGAGAAGCGTGGTGTTTTACATTGCATGTCATGCAGCTGGTAACTTGGAATGTGATTGACCATGTTTTGTAAGCTAGTTAATTCTTCTTGCAGTCTAGTACAGAAAGAAAAATAAGAGGTTATGAAGAAATTCAAAAGGAAATGTATAGATGTTTCTGCTGAACACAGAGGCGTTCACTTCCTCCTTCAAAAAGCAATTACATGAGAATTGAAAAAGCTATAGTGATAAGAATACATTGTATTTGCTATGTTAAGAAATCAAGATGGAAAGGGAAGACTTTGGGGCAGGGGGATTTTTGTAGGGTTTAATTATAGCCTGTGTACATAGGAGCAAAGAGAGAAAGCTAAGTTGGTATCTTCAAGATGGTCTGCCTGTGTGACACCAAAACCAGTGCTACCATAATTGATTTGTTAAAGCATATGTTCAGTATTCAAGTAGAGCATATCATGATTTTCCCTGCTTTGGTACAAGTTGAGCTGGCAGAAGGGTCACAGAAATCAACGTGATTCCCATGAAGCTTTGAAATTACGTAAGCAACAACAATGTGGAAGAACACCAATTCTGTGATACACGCTCACAATAACTTTGTATAGTTTTGTATGCAAAATACCCAGAAATTATTCAGCTTGGTGCCTAAGAAGCACAGTGGGAAGCTTTCAGATTCTTTCATAAAGTTTAGTCTCTGTATTGCAGCATACAACTCATATCATCTCCCCTTACTAGTGTTTAATTCTTCAATGACTTTTTTTGTTAAATGTTGTAAAGAAAGAAAAGAAAAATATCTGATGCATTCTTAGGTTTTTACTATAGCTTAGTAACTCGGAGAGCAACAGGGAAAGTCATCGCTGTGTGACAGTCTCACAAGAGGGGAGTAGAGAGGCAGAATCACCTCCTGCAACTTGATGGCCACACTTCTTTTGATGCAGCCCAGGATATGGTTGGCTTTCTGGGCTGCCCTTGCACATTGTTGGCTCATGTTGATGTTTTCATCAACCAGCACCCCCAGTCTTTCTCCTCAGGACTGCTGAGGAGCCTGTGTTTGTGCTTGGGATAGCCCCAGCCCAGGTGCAGGACCTTGTACTTGACCTTGTTGAACTTCATGAGGCTTCCATGGGGCCACCTCTCAAGCCTGTCAAGGTCCCTCTGGATGTCATCCCTTCCCTGGAGCATGTCAACCACACCACACAGCTTGGTGTCATCTGCAAACTTGCTGAGGGTGCACTCAATCCCACTGTCTGTGTCAAAGATGTTAAAACAGCACTGGTCCCAGTACTGATCTCTGAGGAACACCACTCATCACTGGTCTTCACCTGGACGTTGAACTGTTGACAGCGACTCTTTGAGTGCGGCCATCCAGCCAATTCCTTATCCACCAAATGGTCCATCCATCAAATCCATCTTTTCAATTTAGAGACCAGGATGTCACGTGTGACAGTGTTTTGCACAAGTCCAGGTGGATGACATCAGTTGCTCTTCCCTTATCCACTGATGCTGTAACTCCATCTTAAAAGGCCACTGAATTTGCCAGGCATGAAAAACAGAGGTACTTGAGGAGAGTACATGTGGGCAGTTATAGATAAAGGAAGGCTGGACAGTAAAGTGAAACTGAGACACAGTTTGTAGCCAGGAAGTCTGAATTTTAAGGGGGGTCAATGAGGGAAGGTGGACATGAGACCTACATGGCCACTACAAATGTAGCTGCTCCAGAGCCTTATCCCTGCTCCCAAGCCACACTATTAAGAATAGTAGGCTTTAGCTATATATCCATTCTGTTCAGTAATTGGCCTGGCCCTAGGTCATAATCATGTGTGTGCTGTATACGAGACCCTAACTCTAGCTGATTCAAACTCCAAAAAACACTTTGAGTGGTGAATAAATTCAGATATCTTGAATTTTACTTTTGCTTTGTTCCTTTTAATTCTTTTGTTATAGTACAGGCTTCTCTGACGAACCTTGAACAAGCTGGAGGTACAGATTTCCGGAGAGTGAGATGCAAGAAGACCAAAAGGGGATTCAGAAGTCTACAGGATTGCCAGCCATGTGTTAAGCAATGATTGCTCTGGAGTACATGGTCACTTATTATTTGATGTGGTTACAGATAGGCAATCCCTGCCGACAATGAGATGAGGGAGGCATCCAGGCCAAGCTCATCATCTGTTTGTTTCTTTTCTTCTATGTCTTTGAAGATGTGGATTGTGAATGAGAATAGTTGCAAGATGAACTGTAGGAAAAGTTATATCTGAAGTCTTGTGGGCTACAGGAGAAGTGATTTAGGAGTATAAGGCAGTTGGTATGTTAGGGTGTGTCGTTACAAACGAGTTAACAGAGAGCCAAAGGATCATATGTATACCATAGAGACTAAGGATGCTACTCCCATCAAGATGATCTCACCAGGTGAGCCTGGTGCCAGAAGACTCCAGCACTCAGAAAGTGCCCAACTAGCTGGGCTGTTTCACACAGAATAGCTTGGCTTCTCATCCTGCCTGCCACCCACTAGGATTATTTTGTACAAGATTGGAGTTGGACGCTGTTGTGCTGAACTTGATGAGGCATGTGTGGGGGATGTGGTCAGACAGGGAGTGGGAATGTGGTGTGCAGATGTGTGAAGGTGAGAATAAAGCTTATCAGCTACTGGTTCCAGAGGGTGGTGGGCTTTTTCTTTTTTCTTTTCCTGGCTCTGCTGGTGAAGTCATCCATTGAGCAACCTCAATTATCCATTCATACAAGATAAAAGTACCACAGTACTGTATTAGGGTGTGAATGCTTTTAAATATTTTAAAATATATCAAATAAACATAGTCTTTGCCCTTTTGGCCAGCTGCTCTTGAGGTGAATTCTATTCAAAAGCCCTTGAGACCCCAAAGACACAACATTTCTGTTGTGTAATATTTTTCTTTTGTTTACAAGTTTGAACTGGCGAAATTCTGTGAAATCTTGTAGCCAATTTAGTATTTAAAACAGAGAAGTTATGCTGGTTTCAGGAATGTCTTGAGCCATCCTCCCTCTGCTAACCTGCTATGTGACTCAGCACCTGAGGAGTTGACAGACCATGGGAACAAGGGAGTGTTCTGTGACTGCAGAAAGGCAGAATAATAAAAGCTCCTAAGGGCACAGTCGTGCAGCTAAGGTTTGTGTTGCAGTTCTCAGTCAAGTAATTAAAAAGAAAAAAGAGGAAAAACATAACCAGAGAATAGAATTGAAGGCACAGTAGCTGGTGACCTAAAATGGTAATCTGCACTAAATGTCCTCCTTCAGTAATGTTTATGCATATGGTTTTCAGCTCTTGTTTGGTAGACACTTGTAGAAAAAGGCTCTTAGAAATTAAAGCTGTTACTCTTTTTTTTTAAAAAAAAAGTATCTTTATACTCTTATTAGAAAGACCAAGAAGAGACTGCAGGAAGACAGCTGTTCTAGGTCCCTGGGAGCTATGGGACAACACACATTGCTAGTGGTGTACCTGTTCTGCAGAGTTCTCTAATCTTAATATTTCTCTCCTCACAAGTCAGAAATTGCATTGGTGTGGTTGCTGGATTTCTATGGACATGTAATTCCATGTACATATATCTGGGTGGTGATGTTTTTCTATTTTGTTGCTGTTATGTGCTGGTGTCCCCAGCTTTAAACCAGAATTCAGCACCTGAGTTTTACTTATATTATACTGGTGAACTTCATAAAGCTTGGTCTCTGTTTGCTTATATCTTTATTTTAAATGTGTATAAATTCATTAAATTGCCCTACATGCAATTAAAAATATAGAGATTGCATTTCTTTTTATTCACTTGCCAATGCAGATGTATGAGAGTGAGTGCACTTTCAGAACTGTTCTTTCAAAAGTACTTGCAATCATGTGGCAGATAAGTAACGCTTTAGAGGGAAGAGGACCTCCAGCCAGAATAATTTCCAAATGATCTTAAAGTGTAATTTGTCTTGTTATTTTGCAGCTAGCTATGGACCAAATCCAATTTGCAAAGGCTGTTTATCTTGTTCAAAGGATAATGGGTGCATCAGATGCCAACACAAGTTATTCTTCTTCCTACGAAGAGAAGGAATGAGACAATATGGTGAATGCCTGCATTCCTGCCCATCAGGGTACTACGGACTCCGAACACCAGATATGAACAGATGTTCAAGTGAGTGTTTTTTTTGAACCCTTACATTCACTTTTGTTGGAAGGCCATAATTTACGCTCAGTTTTTAAGGGGATATGTTATGGAACATGGTGATAGTTTCACAGATGTCTCAAAATTGCCATGAAATTGCTTTGCTAAGAACGTCCAGCTCATTCCAAGATATGTAACATTCAGCAGATTAAATAGTTGATAAGTTAATGTTGGTTTTATTGTTATTATTTATTTAGTTAAAAGGGAACTATGGGAAAGAATGATGATTTAAGCGATATTCCTAGTTTTAACAAACAAGTTCTCACTGTATGAAAATAAAAAGGATTAAGCATTAATTTAGGTACCTCATGTAGGTACTAGTCATTATAGACACTAATATATGGGTGGGCTTCTTGTCAGCCTTTTTGTTCCCACACAAATTTCAGGTGACCAGACACCTCACACCAGACATGCTTTAATATGTAAGTGTTGCTATTTTAATAAAACAGATGTACTATTAAAAACAAACAACCAACCTTTCACTTTTAGTACTGCATTTTATTTGGAAATTTACAACCTGCTAATGTGCAACAAGATTCCCTGTTTGCATGTTTGTGCCTAGAAGCACAACTGTTACAATCAATGAGTATCTCTACACATTATTTCNAATGTTTCTAAAGCTGTTACTCTATAAAAAAAAAAAAAAAGTATCTTGATACTCTTATTAGAAAGACCAAGAAGAGACTGCAGGAAGACAGCTGTTCTAGGTCCCTGGGAGCTATGGGACAACACACATTGCTAGTGGTGTACCTGTTCTGCAGAGTTCTCTAATCTTAATATTTCTCTCCTCACAAGTCAGAAATTGCATTGGTGTGGTTGCTGGATTTCTATGGACATGTAATTCCAGGNTAAAAAAAAAGTATCTTGATACTCTTATTAGAAAGACCAAGAAGAGACTGCAGGAAGACAGCTGTTCTAGGTCCCTGGGAGCTATGGGACAACACACATTGCTAGTGGTGTACCTGTTCTGCAGAGTTCTCTAATCTTAATATTTCTCTCCTCACAAGTCAGAAATTGCATTGGTGTGGTTGCTGGATTTCTATGGACATGTAATTCCAGGTACATATATCTGGGTGGTGATGTTTTTCTATTTTGTTGCTGTTATGTGCTGGTGTCCCCAGCTTTAAACCAGAATTCAGCACCTGAGTTTTACTTATATTATACTGGTGAACTTCATAAAGCTTGGTCTCTGTTTGCTTATATCTTTATTTTAAATGTGTATAAATTCATTAAATTGCCCTACATGCAATTAAAAATATAGAGATTGCATTTCTTTTTATTCACTTGCCAATGCAGATGTATGAGAGTGAGTGCACTTTCAGAACTGTTCTTTCAAAAGTACTTGCAATCATGTGGCAGATAAGTAACGCTTTAGAGGGAAGAGGACCTCCAGCCAGAATAATTTCCAAATGATCTTAAAGTGTAATTTGTCTTGTTATTTTGCAGCTAGCTATGGACCAAATCCAATTTGCAAAGGCTGTTTATCTTGTTCAAAGGATAATGGGTGCATCAGATGCCAACACAAGTTATTCTTCTTCCTACGAAGAGAAGGAATGAGACAATATGGTGAATGCCTGCATTCCTGCCCATCAGGGTACTACGGACTCCGAACACCAGATATGAACAGATGTTCAAGTGAGTGTTTTTTTTGAACCCTTACATTCACTTTTGTTGGAAGGCCATAATTTACGCTCAGTTTTTAAGGGGATATGTTATGGAACATGGTGATAGTTTCACAGATGTCTCAAAATTGCCATGAAATTGCTTTGCTAAGAACGTCCAGCTCATTCCAAGATATGTAACATTCAGCAGATTAAATAGTTGATAAGTTAATGTTGGTTTTATTGTTATTATTTATTTAGTTAAAAGGGAACTATGGGAAAGAATGATGATTTAAGCGATATTCCTAGTTTTAACAAACAAGTTCTCACTGTATGAAAATAAAAAGGATTAAGCATTAATTTAGGTACCTCATGTAGGTACTAGTCATTATAGACACTAATATATGGGTGGGCTTCTTGTCAGCCTTTTTGTTCCCACACAAATTTCAGGTGACCAGACACCTCACACCAGACATGCTTTAATATGTAAGTGTTGCTATTTTAATAAAACAGATGTACTATTAAAAACAAACAACCAACCTTTCACTTTTAGTACTGCATTTTATTTGGAAATTTACAACCTGCTAATGTGCAACAAGATTCCCTGTTTGCATGTTTGTGCCTAGAAGCACAACTGTTACAATCAATGAGTATCTCTACACATTATTTCGCTGTTGTCTGACAGTTGTGCTGAGGCATATTAATTTTTCCATATGCTCACATGTCAAGTATTACCCATATGGATTATTAATCATTGCTATTACCTCTAATTTGTATTTAGAGGGGGAGGTGTGTGTGTGTGTGAGTGTGATAGCCTAACCAGAATTAGGTCACCGAACCTAAGAACCTGAGGTGAGAAATAGCTTTTCTTTGCTTCCTGGAATAATCAAGTGTCTGTTAAATGTAGGGCACTCTCCCCTCAGCACCGTGGCATGTCACTCGGACGCACCATGTTGTGAGAAAGCAGGTGTTGGCTTTGACATGACACCTAAATCTCGAGACCCACATGAGGTCACTCCATGGCAGTCTAGGCTGGACAAGGAGCATTCATGGCCATGCTTGGACCTGTCCCAGCCCATGCAATAACATACTGCCCCTTTCTTCCCACTCTCTGCACAGGCTCCATGGATATGGTATTCTTCACATTGTGTGAAGAATATTACAACTGCTGTGTAATATTGCTGAGTGCTGCCTAATCTATACCAGGTGCCTAGGTTTTGATGAAAAATTAAATGAGACCAGTATATGGTTTATATATCCCTTCTGTAAAGTAATTTAGGATCTTGGCCTTAATTTTCGTAACACATTTGTGAATTCAGCAACTTGTCCACTTGAAACCTTTCAAAACTGGGCTGTAAAAACTTGCCTATGTAAAAATGTTTTTGAAAATAGTTACAGCTTTGAGAATCAGTGAATTTATCTACATTAGCCTGTACTGTGCTTGTGAGATAGAAAAAGTAGTCTGTAATGGCAGTCTTTCTTTACTTTCTTAAAAAGAAAAAAAAAAATTAGTTGCAGAAGGTGGATGGTGAACTCAATACAACTTTTTTTCATTTTTGCCACTTGCAGAAAGTGGCCTTTTTCCCTGAATTACAGGATTGGTTTTGAAAAGCTGAAATGTAAGTTGCGTCCAACCCATACTGGCATGTGTTGAGCACTGGATATTCAACTCACCCTCATGCCTTTGACAGTCTCCCCCTGTAAGAATAATGATGCAGTTGCATTTACCAACCAATCCTGGGTCACCTCCAATGGTTTTTGTATTGTATATTTTTATTTTAGTGTAACTGCCAACTGGTGTATTTATAAATCACATCTTCATTTTTTTTCTTGGATTGATGATCTTGCATGGTACATATGTTGCATTGTGGACACAGACATTTTGTGGATTGAAGTTGAGTTAAAATAAACATTCTTAAAAAATAGAATAGGTGTCTTCCTACTTGATGTCAGATACTTTTAGGTATGCTTAGTTACAGACTCCTTTACTCAGCCAGAATTTTTATTATTTTTAGCTGAGATAATACTATGTTAAAATCCTTCTGGGAGTTACATGGCTTGAATTACATAATTTGAAATTATTTTTGCCCTATTAATGTCTTTATAGGCACAAAAGCTGTTTTAACATTTTATTACTGGAATATTTGCCCATTTTTGTTCAAGAAGCTATCAAACATATTTTTATGGAAAATGTTGACATTATTTTAAAAGCCAAACATAGCTAGTGCCAAATGTAACACAATAAATACCACAGCCAAGTGCAGCAGCTTAAAATGATGGAAATTCTGAATTTCAAGACTAATTTTCTTTTCTACATGTAGGCAGTATGTGTGTCTTGAATTTACAAAGTGGTTCTAGGCTGTTTTTCTAGTAACAGTGAATCATGTAATGTTGAGACTGCTTGTCTCTAGAAATCAGTGTAGAGCTTCCTACTGGAGATGATTTTCATCTTAAACACTGCAGTATGAGAATGCTGTATATTTGCACATGAAATTGGGAAGTGTTGAGTCTCCTCTAGAGAAGGATGCACAAGACAATAGCTACACTTCCTTAATTTTTCAAGAAATTTTAATACTTAATGACTTTGAATTGGATTGCTCCAACAAGAAATAATCTCATGAGAAAAAACCAAAACTGAGTTAAAGAGTAGATGAAATCTGTCACTTGGGTGGGTGGTTTAAAATTAGTCTGATTAATAGATCAAGCCTATCTTGAACCTTTCAATTTAATCTGTATCCATAGTAACCTCGACAATTTTAGGAGGAGGAAGCACTTAAAGTTTAGCAATTACAGCTCTCTTCAACTTTGGTTGACTACTCCATTTGTTTAGGTTCACCCTAATATGTTCACTCCATTTGTTTAGGTTCCTTGCAGGTGGGCCCAACATTGCTATAATTGTAATTTCCCCTTCCACACATCTTCAGAAAAAAACAAGATAAAGCGGAGCTTTTGAACAAATTGAGCATTTATTAAACACATGTAGTTTATTCACTGTATTAATAAAGGTAATGACTTTTTTTAAACTTTGTTACAAAATAGCAAGACACCATTAATATGTCATGGCTTGACTATTTCTTATGTAGTATAGGAGAACACATGATCTTCTATGACTATTGTAGTCAGTGCAATTGTAGCAGTTGGGGGTTTCAGTTACCACAGAGGCAGCAGTTAGCTTTAAATAAAATGATTTTTCTGACTTCTTAGAAATAGTTTTCATTACTTTTGTGTAAGCACATTAAGTTCTTCAAATATGGCTTTGTCTCTTGAAAACAAGCTCAATACAGCATTTACCATTTTGAAAATAAAGTTGGAAAGCCAGAAATTAAGGTCTACTTATTATTTTATAGGCATTTGGGTTTTTTCCTTATCCCTTCCACAATCTTTTCCTCCTTTGAGTGGATTTTTTTTTTTTTTAATTTTTTCATTTTTGACCTTATTTTGTATTTTGGTGGAGGAGTTTTGTTCTATCCATCTGGCAACAAAAATCATCCTAATGCTTTGACTTAAAATTTAATAAATCTGTAGCAAATTTAGATTTAATAGGGCAATTGTATTTTTCTTATGTCAGTAAAAATACTTTACAAATGAGTAACTACTTTTTACAGTTGAGATAGACATCTTTTGACCTTGAAATTCATCATATTGCACTTAGTAAGACAAACTAATATAGTAAACCTTCTTCTTGTTAAGGTATGTTAAAATATGAAACACATGCATATCAACATGGAGTATTTTATGTTTTATTTTGAGCTTCGAAGCCCTATTTCCTTACAATTAGCTTATTCTGCATCACCTTACAAGATAGTGATAAATTTACTATGGAAGGATAGTATTTGCTGTGATAACATTATGCTCTCTGTAATTATAGTACAGAAAGAAGCTGTTTACAGGAACACAAACTCTTTTTTTGCACTAACAAGCATATGCACCTGAGTCTAAATTTGTATTTTGAACTAGGATTTTGATTCCTTCTCTAAAATGTAACTCTGAGAATTCTTTAATGCTTATTGTAAAAGGAGGAGTAGGAGTAGCTTATCATGACTCTCAGGAAGCCACAACGGGTCATGAAAATCTTTTAATATCACTGGTACATCTGCTTAAAATGTATGTCAACTTGGGCATGATTTGTAATCCAGGCTTTCTCCTTCTGGAGTTCTTTAATGCACTCTTTATGTAGTTTTCTATAAATACTGTAAGTTTCATCCACATCAATCAGATTTGGGTTTTTTATGTTATTCAAGTAAATGGCAGAGGAACATTTGGATCAATATAAATGAGATTATAAAGCCTAAGTACAAAGGTTTTGTTGCTAGCTAGCTAAATGCACTTGTAGTTCAGGTTGTTTGACCTAACCTTGTTTGGAACATGGCTCATAGCTATTATTTTTTTAAAAAATCTGGTGTATAGGCAAAAACACTTCAGAAGAAAATTATTTCTGAAATGCCATGAGGTGCTAGAGCTCACTGAAAATCAAGAAAAATGAAACTTTGGCTGCTACATCCTGCACAGAACTTATACTTTGCCACTCTGTTTCAGTAAGGAACATCAAAGATGTTTTAAATTTCTGTCTTAGGATTCTTTTCTGACAATGGCCTTTTAAAAGAGAGGTATTATGATCCTTTTTATTTTTCTTCTGTGTAGAACCAAAGAATATGGTCCTTCAGTTTGCTAGGTTTCCTGGCCATTGACTGAGGAGTGGCACACTAGTAGTGTAGTTAAGTTTCTTTCTTGAACATATTCTGTAACTGCTCTGAAGCATGGAGGCACCTTGACCTACTGTAATCTGTTACTGCGCTTTACAAAAATGTCAGTTTTTACTGTCCTGTCAGGCTAAATTAAGAGATTGCACAGTATCAATAGAGTTTCTCTTGGAGAGGTTGTATATCTTGTCCAATAAATCAACATTTCAGAGCTCTGTGGAAGAGATAAGTTTTTGTTTCACTTTGTTTTTTCTGAACACTGAAGACACTTGGGAGAAGCAATTCTGTCTAATTTCAATGCAGCTTAGCTTCACTAGACAAAATAGTGAGTTCTCTTCCACCGTTTTCCCTGGGAGGCGAAGTCATGAAGCTGTGACAGCTTGTGATTGAAAATAGACTTCTAGAAACTTAGCTTTTCTAACTTTTGGAGTACTGCTGCTCTTCATTTCTCACTTTTCACTTTGTAAATATGTATTTGTCATGAAAGATTATATCTGTTCATGGTTTTTAATGTTGATTTTGCCCATTCAGGTTATTGCAGTGGGCTCTGGTCTATCTGATGGGCTAAGAAAGTTATTAGTTTAAAACTGCCCTTGCTGAAGCAATTAGGACCTTTGTCGTGGAGTTCAGTGAGGTCAGAATGTTATTCTTTTTGCATTTACATACAACTCCTGTGGGAAGTATGGTGTAAATTTTAAAAATTGTAGTCTGTTTAGAAATGGGCTGTGCTAATAAGACGTAACAGCAGATTTTTCTGGGCCTCCCTGAGCACTGTTTGAAGTCCAGTTATGTGAGGATGGAACTAGAGGAATATATGTGGTCTTCATATGGGGTGGCTTTCAAAGGTGTTTTATGCCTTTAAAGTGGAAAGATGGAAGCAAATATTTGACTTTCTAACCTTTCCGGGATAAATTCACTAGAAAGAAATTAGGAGATTGTACTAGAAATGTTGCTGTAAGAGTTAGGATGTCTGAGAGGTCCTGGCTATGCATACAGTGTAGTGGGGCCAGTAAGATATAAGGAAACATGATACTGAGCAGGAAACAGAAGGGATTTGAGGTCTGGTAGGAAGAAGTTCCTTATGTGATACTCCAAATTGAATACAAGGAAAGGAAAAGGTAGGGACTCTAGTGTCTGCCCCTGACCTACAGACCTCTTGTTGCTAGCTAAATGGAAACAGCAGCAATGAAGCACCCTTTACTTCTTCACTCTTAGGTTCTGGAGATTAGGTTTCCAACTCTGTCTTTGTTGCCCTGCAAGTATGGTAGACCTGCTAAAGGTATGTGATTGCTCTTTGGGGTTCTTCTGGAGGACTGAATTTATCAACTCTTTCTCCCCTCAAAAACAATCTTAACTTTCCCTGTGCCCCTCGAGCTTCCACTTTCAAGCTCCTCCTTGCTGTTTCTAAAATCTCCCACACAGTTACCCTTATCTGTCTGGAAACTTCTAGTGGGCATCATTTTCTGTCTATTTTTAAAGGAAAATGCATTTCTGAAGAATACTGTCAGTTATGTATTACTTATTTATTTCTTTCTATTTTCTCTAAATTGCTCCTTGGGTCTAAAATCTTAGCTATGTTCAGCTCAGGTTTTTTGGTCTTGTTTCCTTTGGGGTTTTATTTGGTGTTGCAAACTGCTAGGTAATCTTTTGAGTGGAATAAAAAGAATACACTAGTCGCATGGCTTAGCTACTGAAATGAAACCACTGAACTGGTAAGAAAAACAACTGGATCTATGGCTAGTAAATTGAAGTAATAAAATTGCTTTTGACAAGAACCTTGTCCAAATGAAAAAAGATTCTCTGTCTTGTTCCGGTTTATTGTATCAGTAAGCTAAATAGTTAATTGAAAGGGAATTTAAAAGAATTTAGATAGAGATTTTTAAAAGTAGGAAAGATTTTACTTTCCTTCTCCAGTTAGGCTCAAGATGTTGAGATCAGAAATTTCAAAGAGTTTAAAACTGTGGCAATCAGAAGAAAACAGTTCATGCCATTAATTTTAAACAGTATTTCCTTGGGTTTTATGTGTAAAGGATAAAACATTTCTTTAAAATGATGGTTTTCTTAGTTATTTAATATTATGTGAAACAGCTGTTCTGCAGTTTTCATACTTGATTATTCATTTATTATCCAATTTCTTATTTAAATAATACAGAAATAGCAATGCAATAATGCAAAGAATTTTAGAAGTCTGCAGTATGCTTCCATTTAGACCTATATTTAATAAAGTTTACATAGATAATGATGCTGATTAACAAAAAGAAATACAAAATTTGACACAGTTATATTTATTTCTAAACAAAGATATCTTAATATTCATAATGGAGTATCAACTTTCTTTAGGAGTCCAACTAAAAATGTGTACACTTTTCTTATCTTTCCACGTTGGTATATTTAGTTGTAAAAGCAAAAGAATTTAAATAATTCACTTATTCTAATTTACTAACCTCAGTTATAGTTAAAATATTTTATTAATAGCACTTTTATTAAAAAAAAAAATAAATTGCCCCAAAAGCGTTTAAACCATGTAGTATGATGAGCCTAGGCACAAAAAATAATAAACTCGCTAAAATGTTCTTTATTTTATAACCACTGCTGTGACAACGTGTGATTGAAAATAAAATTCTAGGAAGTTAGATCTTCTAACTTTTGGGAGTACTGCTCTTCTTTAGCTTTTTAGTTTGGTTAGTTTAGTTTTTATTAAAAAAACCATGCAAGGCTTAGCAGCAGCAGTGCCTTGGTAAGTGTATGGCAGATGTCAAATAGGAGTTGTCACTTCAAGTTGATCTTCAGCTATAGTGTTACTGAGTTAAATTATCATTACAATTAGCACTCGGTAACCCCAAGTACTGAATATCACTCTGATGAAATAATGTTTTAATTTCGTAACTCTTAAAGTATCCGTAATGTTCTCTCACTGTTTTCCCCTGAATTGCGTCTGATACAGATTAAACAGTAGGCATTTTGTGTTTGGAGTAATTGATCTTCATAGAAAAAAAATGAAAATAAACTGCCTGGTGGAAATCTCCACTCAACCTCCACCCAAGAGCCCCTACTAATGCCTTCAAAATATAATTATGATGACATGGACTCTACTGTGATACAAAAGAAAACCGGTATGGAAGGCAAAGCAAAAAATGTAAATAGGATGGGAATTTTGAAGTATGATTAAGAAACTGAAAGAAGATTGATTAATTTGTTTAATGTTTAAATATGGGGTATTCACATATGTACTGTTAAATAGTGATAGTTTTATGGAGGGTATTCCCAGCATAAGGTGAGGCAGGCTTTTGCCTGCTAAGCATGTTTATATGTTGTGAAAAGGCAACTGGTTTTGGAAGTTTTTCATTTAATCCCTCTTCCTTCCAAAAAGAGTTCAAATGGAGTAAACTATAAACATGTTACTCCCCAACATGTTTTGAAAGTAATTATTTAAAAAATGTACTTGCTCCACTTGGATGCAAGGGAGGGTCACATGATGATAATTTTTCTTTTAATGTTCTGTTCTGCACCTCATCATCAGACTACATGATTGGGAAAAACCTTGATGTCTTTTCAAGCTGTCTTGTGTGTGGGCAAGAGACAAATATTTTTTCTGAATATTGAAACACACTGAATGTTTTATTCAAGCACTGCAATTAATAAAATACTTGCAGTACATCTTGAGTGTAACAAACCAGATTTGCCATTAACCGTTGCCAGACACTTCCAGAGCAGCTCACCCTATCTTTTGCCCTGCAGACACATTAATCTGAGAACGTGATTTTGGTTGGCCATTGTATGGGTATTGATCTCCTGTTCTTTGGAGATGGGTTCAACCCTTGTGAAAAAGAAGTTATTGTTCTTGGGAATTTCCTATAAACTGTGGATAAGAAGCCTAACTTGTGCTGCTTATATGAGCACAAGTAATAAAGCCCCTTTGGGAAATGCTGGAGACAGGAGTTGTCAGCATGCACGTTGTGTGTGGTTGTGTCTAAATAGAGCCTGCAGTGCAAGACTTCGAACTAATGTTTGCATTCCTTCTAACCAAAGAAAGGTGTACCAGTATTTGATTTTTTAAAAAATTCTTTTTTCATGCAGTCTGCCTAATTTATTGTCCAATGCCACAAGAAATCTGATCTAAAAAGCATCATGTTTCCCTAATAGCTAACAGAGAATAATTTTCCACCAGCACCCAGTTTAAGTGTTATAGTATGCCCTGTTTTGGCCTGCTGAAGTTCAAGAATGAATATTAAAATCTGGTTTCTAAAGACTGGCTATATTTGAAGTATTGTTAGGGGATATATACCAACAACTATTTCAGAAGTCCTTATTGTTTGTGATTTTTTTTGTTTTCTTTGGAATCATAGAATGGTTAAGATTGGAAGGGACCTTGAAGATCATCTAGTTCCAACCCCCCTGCTGTGGGCAGGGACACCTCTCTCCCACTAGACCAGGTTGCTCAAAGCCCCATTCAACCTGGCCTTGAACACTTGGAGACAATGAAGAACAAATAAAAGGCATAAGTGACCAAAAAGATTAGTATATTGTTACATGACATGAATAACAAATGCTTCTTTTCTGTCAGTTCAGATAGCTGAATAGAGGATACAGTTAATGTAGTTTATATAAATTAAGTCTATTAGCTGAAGGATTAGATTTTTTAAAATTAATTTTAAAGAGTTCATTACTGTTACAAAGATTAAAATGTAAAAGCCATTATCTTTGGAGCATTTTTCCCTGGCATTTTTTTGTAGGTATGTATGTCTGATTTTCAGAAGCCTCCATGTAAGTATTTCTGCTTTTTAGGTGTGCATATGATTGGTTATATTTACTTCAGTTCCAAGTTGCCATGTTTTAATATGGAATAGGTTCTTTTGAACAGTCTGTTTCTGTGTCTGTAATCTGTTGTGGATGATACCTCTCTTAAATTTTCAGAGAAATTGAATATTTCAAAAGTCAATAGTATTTTTTCCTACTGATTGTAGCATTGTCTTTGTAATTTAATAGTGGTTATTTTTTATGGATTAACTGCCTTAATAATAGAGAGAAGTTATATCCAGAAAAATTGAGGCTTTTTGCATGGTAGTACATGCATATGTATAGATATGGACATCAGATGTAACACATGAAAGCATTCATTCAGCTATTTACAGGGTCAACTTATGGAAAAAAAATGAATCCTGCTTTCAATGACAAATAATAAACTGAAAACAGCACATCTAATGCATGCATACTTCCCATAATTTGTTACATCTTAGTTTCCTCAAAATTACTTAAACACACACAAAAATTGTATTGAATGTTTTTCCTCCAAAGAGATGTAATTAACTAAAATATCACTTAACTAGAGGTTTTATCTATAGTTTTGATTTAAAAAAAAAAGGGGGTAAAGTGATACAGGGGAAAATGTGGTACATAATTACCATTAACTGTGGTTTATAGAGCAGATAGATTTTCAGGATGACAGTATTCCTTGTTATAGCACTTCTGGTTTTTCTATTTGCTTTGTAAGTCTTTTCATTTTTAGTTTTACCCTAACTTAGCTGTCTCATTGTTCCTTATGATCCTTTTGATTCAGGATGCAGAATAGAAAACTGCGACTCCTGCTTTAGCAGAGACTTTTGTACCAAATGCAAAACCGGCTTTTACTCGCACAGAGGCCGCTGCTTCCGAGGATGTCCCCCTGGATTTGCAGCCTTGGAAGAGCTTATGGAGTGTGTGGGTGAGTCTTCGAGCACAGCCATGCTGCTGAAGCAGCTCCTTCTGCCAGGTGGCCAGATTCAAATATGGCACTATTTTTAAGATGATGCTTAACATTTCCTATCAAGGAATATTCACTAATGAATTGTGTCTGTATTTATTTGCAATAATAGTAATATTAATAATAATTATTATTTCCCCAGGCTTTGAAATATTGCATTATTGGGAATGACGCTCTGTTCTGCACCAGAAAGCTCTGTCCTCTTAACTTTAAATCACCTTGTTTGAGGATTTATAACTCAGATTTTGTAAGACTTCAGAAAGGCAACTTTGTGCATTAGAACTTTACATCAGTGATGTACTTGTTGGCTTCTTGTCCTCATAAAACTACCTGCTCATTTTGTCTTTTACCAAGGCCTGAACTTGGGCAGGACAGATTGAATTCCTGTAACATCTGGGCTTCAAATTCACTTTTGGTTTCTCTGCAGCTCCCCCCTTTTTCATTAGCAAGTAACAAATATAAAATATCAAAACTCTAAGCCAGCATTGGCAGTTCTCACAGTATTTCTCAAGTCTCACCATTTGGTGCTTTATCTTGAAGCCTGGGGATTGTGTCAGAACAGACTCTTTCTTTCAAGAGCGTTCTTTGCATTTCGTGATGGAGAGGACCTTGAAATGTGAACTCTCGAGCTTTACAAATCCAAGTGACAACCAAATAGGATTTATTTCTTAAAAAGAGAAAAAAATTAAGTCAGTTGAATGGTTTTAGGAGCATTTTTGAATATTTGGGTCCAGCATGATGTATAGACATCAGGTTAATAGTCTGGTGGTTTTATGTTCACGTTGATGCCAGCTAAAAAGATTTTTTACAGGTTCTGTAAGAGATGTAGGATCTAAGTTTTTGCCTGTTAACAGTAAAACTTTCAGATGATGCTTTCTAATACTGCATTTTAATTACAAAAAAAATGGAAACTAGAGAAAAAAGTAGAATTACTCCTTTTTTCTTTTGCTTTATCAGAAGGCTGTGAAGTGGGTCAGTGGAGTGAGTGGGGAACTTGCAGCAGAAATAACAAAACATGTGGATTTAAGTGGGGCCTGGAAACAAGAACAAGACAAATTGTGAAGAAGCCAGCAAAAGACACAATACCGTGCCCAACCATTGCAGAATCCAGACGGTGTAAAATGGCCATGAGGCATTGTCCAGGAGGTAAGCGGCGTAGTCCATGCCACAAAAATCTTTATGAGCTTTCCTTAACTGAAATTCTATTTCAGCCTTGAAAAAAGAGCTGTTTCATCCCAGCTGAAGGGGAAATCCTGTCTCTCCTCTGCCAGCCGAGGCTGAAAGGCAGCTGTACTACGGCAGCCCTCATTTGTGCAGCAAGACTCCAGGGAAAGGCTCAGCACAGGAGTGATCAGTCTCTCAGCAGACTGAAACTGTGCTTTTCCTGATGTGGAACTGAGGCTTTTTCAAAGAGGTGTCTTGTGGAAGAGCAATAACTGGTTGCAGTTGAGCTTCAGCATGAAAACAATAGTGATAGTGAAATAACTAATTGCTCTGTGCCTGGCAGTAAGGATTATAATCTAAACCTCTCTGCAGGCAGCACACCTGATGCTGGTGTGATGGGTATTTAAATTAAGTGTAGTTAGTTACACATGGCATTGTCAGCTAGAGACAATAGCTGGAATGTGTTTCTTGTTCTAAGTATTTGAGATCAGGGCCAAACTATGACAGATGTGATACAAGCAGAATAGTGATAGATATCAAGCTCTTTTCAGCATGAGACCATCTTATGGAAATTACCACAAGTAGATAAAGAAATTTGATTATTTATTTATTATGGTCCTCTAAGACTTAAGTGCGATTAAGTAAAGTAGCTGATTTGAAAAAGGAAATGGAGTTTCAAATTTGTGTTCAGATTTCTAGACCCCAAAGTGGAGATGTGTCACTGGTAAAGAGGAGTTTCTGTTATCTGTTAAATTGAAATGATTAACCTTTCACTTGTACAGACTGAACACATACAGAATTTTCAGAATTTATAGGAGAGGTGGATGACCATCAGGTGATAAAGATGCCATTTCTTCTGGAATCATAAGATTAAAAAAAATTCAGGCTTGAAGGACTTCAAGAGATCTTAAGTCCAACCTCCTGCTGCAAGCTGGGTCAACTGTAAGATCAGACACATACAAAGGAATAAAAGGTTGTAGATGAGTAAGCTAAAACTGAAATAATTTTAGAAAGGCACATAAATGGATTTGCTTTGCGTTCTGGGTTTGTTGAATATATCTCTCTTGGCTTGAACATACTGACCACCAATGTGTGTGAAAATTATATATAAAGTTTTATCTTGCAGATTAAATCTGTGCAAGCTTCATTTTTGTCTCTAGGACCTTGACACAATCTGAAAGAGAATATAAAGTTGATTCTCTGTTATCTAGATTAACTGAGTCTGTTATACATCCTTCCTCCCTGTCCCGCTCCTTCTACTCATACACGGGTGCACACACAGATAGTTATAGTGGTACTGGAGAGCATTGTACAGCACAGCTAGTCTGCAACCTAAGAAAACTTCTCAAAGACATTGAAGAGTGCAAACTACAAAATTAAAATCTCTATAGGAAGGAAGGAGAAAAGGTGAAAATCAAGGCTAATTTGGGCTACCATGGTATGTGTCTCATGGTACCTTTGAGTCCGTCAGCTGCATCTACATCAAGATAGCCACACTTCCTAGTGCTTGCAGCCTGTTAAGGTGGATGAGCTGTTCCAGTCACAAACTCAAGAGCCTGTGTGAAGTTCTAAAAAATCTCCAGTCAATATTTTATTTTTTGCCATTCAGTTGCATGAAGTTTAGCTTGTAGTGGAAAAATTGAGAAAGTTGCAGGATATTTTCATTTCGACTTCATGTGGTAGAGATTTAGTCATTTATGTACCCAAAATGTACACAGGGAGGTATTTCGTGGATGCAATCTCCAGCAGCTTCTCCTGGGAAGTAGAAATTTACAGGTGTGGGTTTAGTCTTGATAATTAAGTTAGGATAAAATTATTAAAATTATTGTAAATAGTTTGAGAAGTGTGCTTAAGTGGACCACAATATTTATGAATACTCTAGCATGCTCATGTAGTTATGGTAATCTGGAGCTATTGAATATTCATACCTACAGATTCTCTTAGGTTGTTTCAAATTTCCTTGTCCAGCGATTCAGGTCACTGATTAAAGAATCACCTCTTAATATTTATCTTTTCAAAGGCACAGTGGTGGGCTTTCCTAAGAGGTAGGAAATTTATTGTCTAACAATATCAATATCTTTGATCAAATCTCTGCATTTTTTTCATCATGTATCAGGAAAGTTGTTGCTGCAAATACAAATTTGGTGTGAAAGGCTTGTAGTGCTCTTCCGTAACTGTGGGCTTCAGTAAGCCCTAAAGATTACAGTCGTCTTCTGTCCTCCTGTGGTGTGGAACTCCCTGCCTGTGTTTTCAGAGATATAAATAAATATGTACAAAGCTGCAGGTTTGAACTGTCCACACTGAATATTGAAACTTAATACTGCTTCTGCATCATCATATAAAGCACAGACCAGAGTATAAACTCCTTTCTCTCTCCTAAGAAACTTCTGGGAGGGAGAATGCTAGCGGTTTTTTAAGTGCCTAGGGTAAGTCTTCCCCAGGTCTGGTTGTCCCTGCAGGTGAGGAAGCCACAGAGGCTGTCCTGTTTGAAACTCCTTCTTCGTCGTATGTTTAATAATGATTGTATACACAGCTGGACTAAGATCCAACTCCTTTACCATATTTAATTTATTTAGCAATTTGCCCCATTAGACACTCAAAATGTTTTGTTGCTTTCTTAATCACTGTGAAGTAGCGGAAGGCAGAGATGCTGGTTCAGTGAAGCTCAAATTAAGCAGGTCCTGGCTGCTAAGGAAGAGATTCTGTGGTTTTTAGAATATGCTGTTTTCCTAATATTACAAGTTTTGTCATTGAACTTTTAAACCGAGGAAATAAGAGAAAAATATAAGGTTAGCACTACTAGGGGACTGAAGAACCATAATCCCTGTAAATGTTGGTTGAGAGGCTCTTAATAAGTCCTTTTTTCCTAATGTTCTCAGTACGTAGACTCACACAAATGCGTGGGATAAGTATTGGATAATAGAACTAAGATGGTTGTAGATTGTGATAGATTAAACTGAGCACAGGAAGTAAGGATATTTTTGGTAGAAGAGGGTCAAATAAAGTGCTTTTGATACATGTTTTCTACTACTGTACATTTTACAATTGCTATTTATGGACCACACTACAGAAAAACTTCTTAAAGAGATTATACATGTGTGCAGAAAAAGTGGAGTTAAATTCAATTTTCTTACTAAGTACTTCAGTTTCATACTTATCAGGGATTGAGATGTTATCCATCTGGCCATATGGCTGTGGTACAAATCTAGTTGATGAAAGAGTTCTTTATCAGTTTTGCTAGCATTTGCAGAGTTGTAGAGATACAAGCTGGAACGTAAGTGAAAGATGATTTCACTTCTTTCCTACTGAAGCCAGCAACCTAAGAGGATACTCTACTTGATCTCAAATATGTCACTCAGTGATATTTTCTTAGTGTCAGCACTAATTGATTTAACTGTTATTACCAGATGGAAATGTCACATTTATGTATCTGTTCATGTTATGTATGTCACCCTGTGGGCTGGGTGTAACGTGACTCATACTATAAAAGGTTAGACGTAGAAAAAGATGAATTGGATTGTTCAGGCCACCTACTACCCATGCTGGACTCTTTTTGATAAGGAATTTTCTCCTCTTTAGCTCAAAAAAAAAAAAAAAAAAAAAAGGAGAGAAAAAAGGAAGGTTTAAAAAAGGGCGATTGCTTTACAAGCAATGGGGAAATTATCAGGCAGAATTTTTCTATAGACTGATAAACCTTCTTATCCTGAAGTTTTCCCATATATTTATTATAAATATTCTCTTCCTACCTCTTATTTCACACATTCCATATGTTCAGTAATTATTCATCTTTTGTTTGTACCCTTGAGGAACTTTCAGATTGCTTTTATGTTTTATATTAAGTATTACACAGGCAAGCAAAGCAGCTCTCTACTCCTTTTAGCCTTCCATCCAACTACAGTTCTTGAACCTATCCAATACATGAATATTACTCTGTGCCAAACTCTATTATTTCTAGTGTGAATCATGATGCCATTTATGAATGCTTATTTCCGACAATGAAGAAAGAGAGCTGGAGATGGGATGTGTGTCTGCATTAATTTCCTGAGCTCAGAAAAGGAAGGCAGCAGGACAGGTGATGAGGTTACAGTAGGAGAGAGCTCTTACCTTGACACGGACTTGTAATTGGATGGATTTCATACTGGTTGATTGGATTTTGGGGGGCTTTTTATGCAGTAAACTTTCTTCTTCCTGTTGCTTCAACAAAATTTAAGGCTTCTGGAAGAGAACAGTAAAATGACCCAATCTGACTATCTTTACACTGCAGATACATTACACTATTAATATTTTGAGATTATGACTGAAAAGACTAAAAGATAAAATAATATATACTTAAATATAGAAAGCTAATAAGTATGCAAAGCTGCAAAACACGTTAACTAAGTAGTGTGAGGTAATTTTTAGTCTGATAAGCTACTAGTGGTATGGCAAATGGAATTAATGATCCTCATTTGCAAAAAATATGTAAGGTAGAATAGACAATATATAGAGTAAAACAGGAGATAAACTTCAGTGAAGACACTACCTATATACTTAGCGTGTACTAAACTAGCATAATTACTAATAAAAGCCATGTTACAAGTGTAATTGTCTCTAGTAAGTATTTTTCCATTTTTTAAAATGACATACTGTATCTGAGAGTGAATGTTTTAAAATTTCTGCTTTTAACTTGACAACCTGCAGTAAAAAGGGCTAAAAAATCTTCTTGTGTCATTCCCCTACTCTCCCCCAGAGGTTTGATGCTACTTACAGTTGTTTTCTTTTGAAACCTGTCAAAGGAAATCTGGATTTCTCTCTAGATATAAACAAAGACTTATTTAGAAGAAGCTAACTGAGAAATTTTCTAGTTGTGCAACAAACAAACAAAAAAGAATTACTGAGTAATATGGGTTGGAAGGGGCTTAGGGAGGTTACATAGTCCAGCCTCCTATACAAAGTAGGGTCAGGCAAAGTGATCTGTGGCTGTATCCAGTCTTGTCTTGAAAATCTCCAAGTGTGGAGTCTGCACAACCTTTCTGCACAGTGCTTTAGGATCTTCATGGTGAAAAAGTTTTCCTTTCTATCTAACCTGAACTACTCTTGTTTCAATTTGTCTGTCTCTCACCCTCCCACTGTGCACTGTCAAGAGCCTGACTCTGTGTTCTTGATGATGTCCTCATAGGCACAGGAAAGCTCACCAAAGCCTTCTGTTCTTGCAGCCAAACAAACCCATTTTGTTCAGTCTCATTCTACAGGGCAAGTGCTCCAGCTCCCAACCATGTTGGTGGCTCTGTACTAAGGTTTATCAGTATCTTTCTTGAACTGGGGGATCCAAAGCTGCATACGGTATTGCAGATGTGTCTGGTGAATGTCAAATAAAGGGAGATGATCACTTCCCTTAATCTGCTGTCAGGCTGTATTAACAGGACAGCAGATTAAGGGAAGTGATCACTGCTGTCTGGGCACACTGCTGGCTCACATGTAGCTCAAGTTTCAGCAGGACCCCTGAGGTCCTTCCCAGCAGAGCTGCTCTCCAGACAGTCGGTGTACAGCCCACATTTTTTCAGAGAGTACTTTCCAGATGCAGGACTTTGCACTTGTCTTTGTTGAATTTCATGAGGTTCCATTCAGCATCAAAAGTCAGTGAATGATCTTTGTTACCAGACAGATGATTATGTTCTTTTGAGCTTTTTTGACTACTTCTACACTGTAGCACCCAATGCTGAAAAATTTGTGAGCCAGTATGCTTACAAAATAAGTCTTTACTGTGTTTGTTATAGTGCTGAGTTCTCTTAATTTAGTCCATTTTATTGATGTTGAAATAATATGCGGAGTACATCTAATGTTTTGAATATAATGCTAACTGTTGTTTCATACATTTCTGAGTTAAGCTATAATCAGGATGAAAGCTTAGTTGGAAGTGCTGATTTCTTAATTTAGGTTCACTTAGTTGCCTGCATGCTGCACACTTGTAATTTCAAAATCTTGCATAGGATCTAAAAGATACATGACGCAATGTACCTTTAAGTTAATACACTATGGCAGTCTAAAAAAACACTGAAGAAATAGCAGAGGAACTATAGAGATGCAGATATAGAACTGTATTTTAGTTTTAGAGTTACTTTGATTTTCCAGTCTTAAAGAAAAGTGCAGTCTAACTTGTTAACATTTTTAGTAACTTGAGGATTTCATTCCATTGTTAGTTAAGTCATGACATAAATGTAGGTGGCAAGTTATAGATAAAATAATCTTTTTTAAGTAGGATCAATTTATCTTATAAGTTGAGGCATGATCTGAAGAGAGAAGGTACCAAGCCGAAAGCATTGTGATTTTAGGAGAGATGACAAGATTTACAAACAGTAAGATCTTACTGCTTTGGTTAGTATTGCATGAATCTTGAAGACATAGGAATATTATTTATCACTGTAATGCTAAAAACTAGGGTTTACAAGTTGATTAGCATTTTAAATGAGACTATAGTATACAGACTTTTCAACAACGTACTGTCATTGCCTACTGCAGCTCTGTTAATTTTGCAGTAGCATTGGACCAAATCTGCCCTTTTTTGCCCTCAGCAGACAGGGAGAAACTGCATTAAGTGTAGCTCCCTTGAA
>VYZX01027617.1:0-42145 GCA_013401335.1 Brachypteracias leptosomus | reverse complement strand
CAAGAAGGCCAATGGCATCCTGGGGTGTATTAGAAGGGGTGTGGTTAGTAGGTCGAGAGAGGTTCTCCTCCCCCTCTACTCTGCCCTAGTGAGACCTCATCTGGAATATTGTGTCCAGTTCTGGGCCTCTCAGTTCAAGAAGGACAGGGAACTGCTTGAGAGAGTCCAGCACAGAGCCACAAAGGTGATGAAGGGAGTGGAACATCTCCTTTATGAGGAAAGGTTGAGGGAGCTGGGCCTCTTTAGCTTGGAAAAAAGGAGACTGAGGGGTGACCTTATTAATGTTTATAAATATGTTAAGGGAGAGTGTCAGGAGGATGGAGCCAGGCTCTTCTCAGTGGCATCCAATGATAGGACAAGGGCCAATGGGTGTAAGCTAGAACATAGGAGGTTCCACCTAAATATGAGAAGAAACTTCTTCACGGTGAGGGTGACAGAGCACTGGAACAGGCTGTCCAGGGAGGTTGTGGAGTCTCCTTCTCTGGAGACCTTTAAAGCCCGCCTGGACATGTTCCTGTGCAACGTGGTCTAGGTGATCCTGCTCCAGTGGGGGGATTGGACTAGACGATCTTTCAAAGTCCCTTTCTAATCCCTAACATTCTGTGATTCTGTGAAAAGATGGAAGTTAACAATGGCTGAATCCAAGAGAAGAGTGAAGAGAGATAAATAATTTTCAGCAGTACTCCTTGCAAACAGTATGTGGAAAGCCTTGTGGATCTGCCATGCTCCTGCTGTATTTCTGTACTTTCCACACTTTCCAATAAAAAGAAAGCAGAGGAGGCCAATCCAATATTGGAGAAGCTAACAGAAAAAGGATATATCTAACTCTACAACATTTCTGAGGCATGCTATGACCTGTAGCAGAAGCTTTACACCAGGATGCTGACATATTATTGATTCATAAGACCATATGTGGAAAACAAGGCTGGCAAAAGGCAATAGTAATTTATGAATTTTTTCCTCCACCTTTAAAAATGTTTCACCAAATTATCTGCCTATATATGCATATAGTCCTTTCTAACACAGGTCTTTGAGCACCTTGCTAATTGTTACTGTTAATTCTCACAACAGCACAGGCAATTCTTTGCAGGATGCCCCTCTGAGAGAGGAAGCCACTGGAGACAAAGATGTTCAAGGGCTGTAAGCTGTTCCTATGGAGGGAATGAGCAGCCATTGACTGAAATGAACCCTAGCATCCCTTTCAGTTCCTGACGGTTTCTTGATGCATGCAGATATATTTCCCCTATTACTTAACAGCAAAGCTGCTTAACTTAACAAATTCAGTAGAAAATAAGAAGAGACAAAATGCACACTGAATAACTTTGTCAGAGTTCCCTAACTCCTGCATTCAGCCAGCTAGCAATTCCCCAGGTCAAATCTGTCTCTCTGCATCCCTGAAAAGTCCATGCTATCTCTTCCCTTGTTCCATCATCCCCGGGGCTTCTTTTAATTAACTTCCTTGTATTTGAAGGCTCAAGAAAACTAGCAGTATTGGTGCCAGTAGAGGAGAAAGATGTAGCTCAGAGAGAAGGGAGAAACCCCCCTCCTTTTTACACTTTAAAGCCTTGTGATTTACTTCATCATGTGACATTGTTGGTGCCAAAGCAATGCTTGGGAGGAGTAAGTGATTTTGTCAGCCTGGTTGCATCCTCTACAACTCACCCACTCTCTGTGTGCTATCATCCTTGAGTGATGTATTGAAAAGAATTGATAATTTACCTTATTTTGCATAAAGAGCTCTTAGGTTAGGTTGTTCTGATAGATGAGGGTATGATCATTAAGAAGGAGTGTGGGAAGAGGCTATAAGGCTTGTCCTTTCTTCAGGAAATAATCTGAGAGCTTTACGTACCAGCTGCACAGGGGAGACCTTCACTCTATTCTTTCTTGTCTGGTCTAGGTATCAGACTTCACAAAGAGGAGAGCTTCCTCACACTCCAAAGCCTGCCTGATTAATGGGACAGGTGCAGCTCACGAAAGGAGTCAATCTTGCAAATGTTCACAGTGCTGAAAACACAGGATCTTTTCAATGGCCAGAGTGGTAGCAGTGGGATCCATCCCCACCAGAATGTCACTGAGGATCACTTACATAAAAGTTTTTCTGTGTTATTTTCCTGTTGGACAGCATGAATGAAAGGAGAGTAGGAAGCCACAATGTACACAGTAACATAATAACAACTATGTATTGATCTTCATTTTCTTGTAATACCTTTGCCTTCCTCCTCCAAAGACCAGAATGATTCTTCTGAAGAACACATAACTTTCCACTTCTTTGGGCATCCTCCTCAAATCTGTATAATTTTCTCAGAATGGTCTGATTTCACAAATCAATTTATGATGAGCAAGAGGTTGGACTAGCTCACCTCACTTCTTAAGGTCCTTCCAACCTGAGTTTTCCTACAGACTTTCCCTGTAAAAATACTCATGATCAACATATTCTTGCCTCATTCTTCTCATGGTCATTTCATACTCTTGGAAAAAGCAGAGAGGCACCTACCTTTAGCAATTCTGATATTAAGACTGTCATGGCTTCCCCAGGCACAGGAAACTACTCTTGTCTGGTATTTATTCGAACCTCTACTCTCTACATTTTGCCTTCTGTTCTCTCATGCAATCTTCAAGGTATCATCTTTTCTCCCTTTTGAGGTCTTGTTCATTGCTGTCTCCAATGTTTTTCCCTGTGAACTTGCAGGGCCAGCATGTTTATTTTTCTTCCTTGTTATCTACCTTCAGATTTCGCTCTCCCTCTTCATTGCATACTAAAGCAAATATAGTCTTCAATTCTACTTTCTCTGCCCCTACCTGAGATCGTACAACTCTGCTTTTTAATAAGACTCAGTTGTTACTGGGACAGATCATGGGACCCAATGGGATACATACACGAGTACTAAGGGAACTGGCGGATGAGGTTGTTAAACCGCTCTCTATTATATTCCAAAAATCCTGGCAGTCTGGTGAAGTCCCCACTGACTGGAAAAGAGGAAATATAACCCCCATTTTCAAAAAGGGAAAGAGGGAGGAGCCAGGGAACTATAGGCCAGTCAGTCTCTGCGGCGGGAGATCAATGGACAACATGTACACGGACTAATGTAATCCAAGCATTGCCGTTTATTGCCCGAAGCTCACTCATTAGATACCCACCAGCGCTGACCACGCACTGGAAGCACAACTCTGATTGGTAACAAACTCTGCCAGATGCTAAGCAGCATCTCCTGATTGGCCAGGCACTGCTCTCAAGGCGTCGCCCTTAGTTCCGCCCTCTGCCTCCTTTTTCTTGCTGCGTCACTGCTGTTTCACGTGCTGCACGTAGCTGTCCTTGTGTGTCCTTGTTTACGTGCTCCATGTAGCCATCCTTGTGTGTCCCTGCTGGCGCCACCAAGTCTTGGTTTGCTTACATGCCCATTCTTATGGGGATACCTCTCCACAAGTCTCACCTCCGTGCCCAGTAAGATCATGGAGCAGATCCTCCTGGAGGCACTGCTNTGGCCAGCAGGTCAAAGGAGGTGATTCTCCCCCTCTACTCCACCCTCGTGAGACCCCACCCGGAGTACTGTGTCCCATTCTGGAGCCCCTATTACAAGAAAGATATGGATGTGCTGAAACGTGTCCGAAGAAGGGCCATGAGGATGATCAGAGGGCTGGAGCACCTCTCCTATGAAGACAGACTGTGAGAGTTGGGGTTGTTCAGTCTGGAGAAGAGAAGGCTCCGGGGAGATCTTATTGTGGCCTTCCAGTATCTTAAGGGGGCCTACAAGAAAGCTGGAGAGGGACTTTTTAGGATGTTGGGTAGTGGTAGGACTAGGGGGAATGGATCAAAACTAGAGGTGGGTAGATTCAGATTAGATGTTAGGAAGAAGTTCTTCCCCATGAGGGTGGTGAGACATTGGAACAGGTTGCCCAGAAAGGTGGTGGAAGCCCCGTCCCTAGAAATTTTTAAGGCCAGGCTGGATGGGGCTCTGAGTAACCTGATCTAGTGGGAGGTGTCCCTGCCCATGGCAGGGGGGTTGGAAGTAGATGATCTTTAAGGTCCCTTCCAACCCTGACAATTCTATGATTATATGACCAGATCCGTAGCCCAGCAGCAAGGCCATCTCCACAACTACAACATGCCACCCACCTCCCTCACACAATGCAGAAACCTCAAACTGCAACAAAGCCAAATACCAGATGCACTTGCATGCAATCATTGATTCCTACCAAGCTTTCAGCTCTCCAAATCAACAAGAGCCCTCCTGACTTGGTAGAAGACCACTGTTTCTTATTAGACCCATTATCATTTAATGATAAACCTGTATCAACAGTAGCATTCCTTATACAAAATTAATTCTTGTTGCACTTTTCAAATGATTAGCAATAAATTAGCACTTAATAGCTTCTTGCCACTAACGTATTTTAGGAATTTTTAAAAGAAAAAATAGAGAAGAGAAGAAGGTGAGGCAAGCAAGAAACATGCTTTGTGGACTATACAAACATTTTTTAAAAAATATTTTATTTTGAAAAAATGTTTCATATATAAATATTTCTATAGTGAATATCATATTAAAATAGTTCCTTAGCAAAGAAAGAAACTCTACTTTCTATAGAGTTTCAGGCACAGAACTTTTCAGGAAGTAAATATGAAAATCCAATATTTTCTGTTGAACTTGATTTCTTCATATATCCTTCCTATTATCCCCTGGTATGTCCTAGCTGGGCCAAAAATTCAGCAAGCAACAGTCCTAGTATGCACTAAATATCACAATGGCAGGTATTCAGTTCTCCCATCTGAGATATGATCAGGATCTCACGAGTGCGTAGCCTCACTTGTTTTTTGGTTTTTTTTAATATGCAGACATTATAATTTACTTCAGTAGCTGGCTGTTGATGTCTGATGACCCAAGTAGTTTTTTGGCTACACTCCAGCAGCAAAGAAGATAGAAAATGAAGGGCTGGAAGTTGGCAGCTACCTTCTGACTAATCCACCTTTTCATCTTTTAGGGAAGCTTATCTAAAGATGCTGAGAAACTTAAAGAGGTCTTATTATTTTCACTAAATAGACAGATGATTAATAAAATTATCCAACTTGTTCATCATACTGCTATATGACTGGACATCTCAAAATTAAACAGTCTATAAAATTGAACAGTCTATAGTATTATAGTCTCATTCAAATGAAAACATTGTACGACCAATTGCCATCTAATGTTAGATAGATTTTATCTATGATCCAGCAGTGAGGATGTGTTTTCCCAAAAAGATAAGCTCAAAATAAACCAGGTGAAATGTGGATGCTTCTGCCAGAATCAAAGTCTTTCTGGGAATCAGAGGGGTGCTGATAGTACAACATTAAGAGAATGCAAATGTGACTTGCATTCATTTTTAATGTCCACCTTTTAACTTGAGATGCACATACTGCTCACAGATGAGAATCTGAGGTACCTATAAAATTCACACCACCTCTAGATAGGCTGACCTGAGCTGTAGTTAACTTAAATGAAATATTCTGCAAGTGTATTCAGATTTTAATATGGAGGGATATCTCTCATAAATGGCTAGGTGGCCAAGAATGGTGTGGCTAAGAGTAAGTCTATGAGATTCTTACACTGCAAGAAAAGTGCCACAGATTTTTAGAAATGCTACCCTGAAATTTTTTTCAAAACCTAAGATATTAACTGGTTGTTATGTATAGACAGAAACAAACAGAACGACTACAATTTTATAATAAAAATGTTAAACATGAAGAGAATTAAAAGAAAATGAAACTTGACATACAATAGGAACTGTGAACTTAAAAAAATATAAGAAAGATGCAAAAATAAACCAGCAAAAAAAATTCTTCCTGGGAGTTGTGAGACTGAGAGGTGTAGTAACAGGAAACAGGATAGAAAAGTACTCCGTTGTTTTCTAGGAGTTTATATCTAACTCACATGGCTCATAACAAAGGATGTATTTAGGTCTCCTTGAAAGAAGCCTTTAAAATATTTATCTGAGTTTAAGTGTTTAAAAGTACTTTCTGTCACATTTTCCCTTCAACAATTAAAAGAATATACTATCACACAAAGTTTAGATACACAAACAAGTTACTGATTTATGAGTTACCAGCAATCAGCACACCTGCATCAATTGACTACTTCAGTGATCTTTCAAAGCCCATAAAAGACAAGGTAAGTCCAGTTTGCTACACAGAAAATTAAAGAAATTAATGTTAACTTTAATCAGCCTGTATTTTCTGCAAGTTAGAAATATGCACATGGGTAGTTACCATTCTGGCACACAGTAATTTGCTATCCCATCATAATGTGTTGGCATGTCTATATTCACATAATAGTAAATAAGACTAATATTATATGAAAAGACAAAGAGTTTCGCTTTTTGGGCCCTGCTGGTCACCTGATTTTGCATATTTAGCAGTGGCTACTTAATCTTAATAGCAAATACATTTCATTAATTTCAACCAGAATATAAAAAAGGAATTAAAATACAAAAGCAGGGTGAACTGAGATATAGGACATGGAAATGTGGAAGACACAAAAAGTTTGGTGAAGACGACCACGTAAAAGTTTATGATCATACTTCTTAAACTCAATGTGCATAAAAAGTTCTGAAGTTATCAGCAGTGTTTAGGGTGTAGGTTAGGATCAGTTCAGAGCACACCAAGAATTCTGCTAATCTATGTGTTCCTCTTAGTGGATAAGGAAAAAAACCATCATCTTGGAACCCTTTATTCCCACATTTTGCTCTGAATTTGAGATCTTTCCACAGCCTCCCTCCTTAGAAAGCACAGGAGGCTAGGATGTAGTCCAGCTGCTGTCAATCACACTGAAGAGCTGGCTCCACTTGTGATACATTCAAGCATGTGCCTCTGCCTTTCTTGTCTAAGCTAGAACATGTCTGCATAGAGCCAGCTCTCCTACTATTAACACAGATCATATCAATAAAGTAAACTCTTTACTTGTTCCTGAACAAAAATAAACAGTTTGATGGTATAACTGCATCTACACTAAGGTTTTGCCAGGACAGCAGTTAGATGCAATCTTATTTTTAGTATTCCTAGCCTACATAAGTATGTGATCAAGACTTCTAAATATAGACTTAGCCTTCATATTTTTCTTCATTAGAGCTGTAGCAGAACGCCTAAAATGTAAACCACCTCACAGAAATTAAGTGCAGAGTATGGGCTACAGGAACAGCATATACTTACTACTTCTATCAGGTATAAATTTGCTTTATTATTATTGTAATGTACATTACAAAAAAAGAGAAAAAGCAGAATTATCTAAATCACATACACTCAGTGTCTTTTAAAAGACTAAAGTCATATCACAGCCAGTATAAATGAATGCCAAAGTTATTCTGCATTTTAAAAGACCAGACTTTGTAATTTAACCAATTGTCTATGACAAACGTGGAATGGAAACTGAGAAGTATTTGGGGGATGAATGTTTTGCACGGATAATAAGGCTAGCAGAATTTTGTAATTGTTGCAAATTTTAGATTTTAATTTTGATGGTTCTTTGACTGTTAATAATTTTAAAAATTGGCCATTTGGGGGGTTATTTTTTAACATTGCCAAAAGGTCATTTTCTCCCCATTCAGTGGCAACTTCTACATCCTAATATTAAAACAATAACTACCCAGAAAAGGGCATTTCCCAGGGAGTAATGGCTGGCTGAGAGGAGTTGATGGCCCTAGGCACTGCTGAGGGCCATTAACCCTGGCCAGTTATTAATCGTCAGGAAATGCCCTGCACCAAAGTTGTTATTGCTATTTTAAGCACAGATTGAGAGGGGTGAAATGAACATCTTAGCATACAGATTTTTTAAACACATGATGCCATTTCTTTTGTTGCAGTTTACAGAGGACATTTCTAAAAAGAATGAACACTCTGCCTGATATCCAGACGGATTTCACAGATCATTTTACAGCATTCTATTGTGCATACAGTAACTTACCAAACTAAGAAAACAGTTGGGGATTTTAAGAGCTTTTCTTTCCTATCTAAATAATAGTTTGCATGGAAAAATTAGAGGGAATTCAAACCTTAGTAAGACAAACAAAAATATGCAACTCTTCATGTCACTGTCAGCAGAATTACATTCTAGAAATTTTTAATCTCACGGTCTTTATGTTTAGTGTGTTTCCTTTGTCAGTACTCCTGCTTATTGACCATTCACACATCTCTTCAAAAAAGGAATTTTTAGCAGAAACAGCCAACACACATCCTGAACGAGCATTAGCTGATGCTAGCCATTAAGGAGTTTGTATTTTCCAATAATCAAGCAGATTGGGTCATAAGAGATGACTGTTGAAGTATTTCAGAAACTGCTTTAATTTTATCCTACTTCTTACCCTAAAGCTAAAGTTTTAAGGATGCACTCACAATACTAAAAAATGTGAAAATTCTTCTTTCTTGCAGTATCAATAACTCACTCTTCAAATTAAAAGGATATTCTTAGTGTATATATAATTAGTCCTCTAACCTTTTTGTACTACTTATTATTTGCCAAAGCTTAGCTGTGAAAGTAAAACAAACAAAATAAATCATAGTTTTATAAAATATATAGTAAAAAAGTACAGTTCTGCACTAAACTAGTTTGACAGGTTTCTCAACAAAGCTGTACTTTTCAAGTGCAAAACATTAAAGATCTTCTCACATTTCCCCTCAAGGTCCTAAATTGTCACCACAAACATGTGCATTTGAATCATAGATTGATTCTAAAAATCCTACTGAATTTACCATGTGGTTCTATTTTCAGTTACAAATTGCGGTTTCCAGCAAAAGATACAAGCTTTCTTAAAACAGAATTCCCTCAAATGGATGGCCAGAGTGTGTGTTTCCAGCTCTGCCAAATTAATAACTATATTGTTTAAAATTAATAATAACAAAATCATTGAAATTAATATTATAGCAGTTGGGAACAATCAGTATGACATGAACTGTATGATCATTTGAACATGCATGAACAGACATTGTCTCTGGGTAAATTTTTAGCAGACTTTCTTGTGTTTCTATATATAAGATTATCTGCAGTGACCCTCTGGAAATGCAGCCTTTCAAATCTTAGTAAATTGAAGACAGCACTTGAATTACAAAACCCTTAGCACATAATTTCAAACTAGTATGAAATTACAAAATTGAATTACAAAACCTTGAATTACAAAACCCTTAGCACATAATTTCAAACTAATATGAAATACATCTTCATCTCAACTTGAGTTCAAGTAATGTAGTTACATGCTAATCAGGTTATAAAAATGTAATACAGGCACAATGGTCCAAAGGTTGAGACAGGACTGGGTGGTAGGAGAGGGTTTCTGATCCTGGGTACAAATCTAACAGCTCTTCTTTGTGCATCGACAATGCAAACCTGTAGGAACAGGTTACATAGCACAGCACTCCTTCTCCAATACATACCAGCAGCAGCACTCTAGGGCAAGCTTACAGTAATATTTCCCTAGAAAACTCTCCCAGCATTTAAGAAATGTGTGGCACAGGTTTTCCCTGAGCCAGTGGTGTTTCACTTTATAGCCTTCTCCAAATAATTTTTCCAGTTTGTTCTTTTTCAACCTTCTCAACTTCTGACGCCAGCAATGCCTAGTAAGAATGAGCTCCACAGCCACAGTGGCACATGGTAAAGTGTCTCCTGCTGCTCATTTCCACCTATCACCTTTCTGGTTCCAGTCCAGCTGCACCCTTGCTGAGACAGAAAAATCCAAACTGTGCAGTGTATTCAAAATGTGCAAAAAAAAAAAAATCAATAAGCTAGCAT
Source organism: Brachypteracias leptosomus (assembly GCA_013401335.1). Lineage (NCBI taxonomy): Eukaryota > Metazoa > Chordata > Aves > Coraciiformes > Brachypteraciidae > Brachypteracias > Brachypteracias leptosomus. The sequence goes on along the minus strand of VYZX01027617.1, from coordinate 32,399 downwards.
AATGATGGTTTTGGTTTGTTCTCTCTTCCTTTCCCTGAAATCCGGTGTTTGATATGCTTTATTTCAATGCTATTCAGCATTAAGATGAGATTTTCAGTGCTTTGCAGAAATCTACTGCTATTGTAACCCTAGTATAGTTAGCTTAGAATCAATCACTGTATATATAAATCTATTACTGTTTTATTCCATGTTTATACAACATTTATCTTCATTTAATTTTATCTGTCAGCTCATTGGCCAGTCACTCAGTAATGTAAGATGCTTTACAACCCTTTATAGTCAGCTCTCATCTTTATCTCCCTACAATACTTACCATTACCAGCAAAGTTTATGTTCTTGAAATTATCTCTTTTTTTCCAGATTTTTAATAAACATTTTAAATAGCATAGAACACAGCACAGATCCCTAGGAAATTTTATTTGAGCTTTTTATCCACTGTGAAAATTAAGTATTTATTCCTTAACAATGTTTCCTATGTTGAACTAGTTATTTATTCATGGGGGTTTTTTCCTTCTAAACTTATGGAAACTTGTAGTGGGTCTGTCTGAGCTGATTTTCCCCATACAGCCTTCATGCTGCAGTACTGGAAGCCAGAAGGTGTTGATAGGGCAGACATTCGAATGCGTCGTCGCCGCCATTCTTTCTCTCTAGGCCGTCTTGCGCCGGTCCAAGAGTTTCACCTCTAGCGGCACAATACGAATGCCCCCGGCCGCCGGCATACTGCAGCTAGGAATAATGGAATAGGACTCCGGTTCTATTTTGTTGGTTTTCGGAAACGGGGCCATGATTAAGAGGGACGGCCGGGGGCATTCGTATTGTGCCGCTAGAGGTGAAATTCTTGGACCGGCGCAAGACGGCCTAGAGCGAAAGCATGGCGGCGACGACCCATTCGAATGTCTGCCCTATCAACACCTTCTGGCTTCCAGTACTGCAGCATGAAGGCTGTATGGGGAAAATCAGCTCAGACAGACCCACTACAAAACTTAATTTCTTTCAAATCCTTCAGTGAGGGACCCTATCAAACACTTTCAGAAACCCACACTCACATTATCAGCTGAGTCTCTCTTGATGTTCTCAAGAAACTTTTTTTAAGGCATAGCATGTTACAGAAGGGCTTTCTTTACTTTTTTTTTTCATTGTACTAATTATATATTTTTGAAGAGCTTCAATCAATTTGCATACAATGATAGAAGAAATAAGGTCTGCAGTTCCCTTAATCTCTTCCAGAAAAGAGGTGTTACATTGACCATGTAGTGTTGTCTGCTACTTTTCAAGCCTCGAGTAGATCCGGTATAGCAAACACTACTATTGAAAATGCTGATGATAATGAGAATTTTCCTGTATTTTCTCTGTACTTTTACTAACACCTAAGCCTAAAGAAGTGAAAATTTACAATACTGTATTGTGTAACTCAGTCTCAGTTCTATTAATATTTAGATCATCACAGAATCACAGAATCACAGAATGTCAGGGATTGGAAGGGACCTCAAAAGATCATCTAGTCCAATCCCCCTGCTGGAGCAGGAACACCTAGATGAGGTTACACAGGAAGGCATCCAGGTGGGTTTTGAATGTCTCCAGAGAAGGAGACTCCACAACCTCCCTGGGCAGCCTGTTCCAGTGTCCTGTTACCCTCACTGAGAAGAAGTTTCTTCTCATATTTAAGTGGAACCTCCTGTGTTCCAGTTTGTACCCATTGCCCCTTGTCTTATCATTGTTTGTCACCGAGAAGAGCCTGGTTCCATCTTCGTGACACTCACCCTTTATATATTTATAAACATTAATGAGGTCTCCCCTCAGTCTCCTCTTCTGCAAACTAAAGAGGCCCAGCTCCCTCAGCCTTTCCTCATAAGGGAGATGCTCCACTCCCTTAATCATCTTTGTAGCCCTACGCTGGACTCTCTCCAGCAGTTCCCTGTCCTTCTGTAACTGAGGGGCCCAGAACTGGACACAATATTCCAGATGAGGTCTCACCAGGGCAGAGTAGAGGGGCAGGAGAACCTCTCTCGACCTACTAACCACCCCCCTTCTAATACACCCCAGGATGCCATTGGCCTTCTTGGCCACAAGGGCACAGTGCTGGCTCATGGTCATCCTGCTGTCCACCAGGACCCCCAGGTCCCTTTCCCCTACACTGCTCTCTAATAGGTCATTCCCCAATTTATACTGGAACCTGGGGTTGTTCCTGCCCAGATGCAGGACTCTGCACTTTCCCTTGTTATATTTCATTAAATTTTTCCCCGCCCAACTCTCCAGCCTGTCCAGGTCTCGCTGGATGGCAGCACAGCCCTCTGGTGTGTCAGCCACTCCTCCCAGCTTGGTGTCGTCAGCAAATTTGCTGATAGTACACTCAACTCCCTCATCTAAGTCATTGATGAATATATTGAATAATACTGGCCCCAGTACTGACCCTTGGGGCACTCCACTAGTTACAGGCCTCCAACTGGACTCTGCCCCGTTGACCACGACTCTCTGGCTTCTTTCCTTCAGCCAGTTCGTAGTCCACCTCACTACCCGTTCGTCCAGTCCACACTTCCTCAGTTTAGCTGTGAGGATGCTGTGGGAGACCTTGTCAAAGGCTTTACTGAAGTCAAGGTAGACCACATCCACCACTCTGCCATCATCCATCCACCTCCTTATCTCCTCATAAAAGGCCATGAGGTTGGTCAAGCACGACTTCCCCTTGGTGAAGCCATGTTGACTGCCCCTAATGACCCTCTTATCCTTGATATGCCTTGAGATGGCACCAAGGAGAAGGTGTTCCATCACTTTCCCAGGGATGGAGGTGAGGCTGACCAGTCTGTAGTTACCCGGGTCCTCCTTCTTGCCCTTTTTGAAGACTGGAGTGACATTTGCTTTCCTCCAGTCCTCAGGCACCTCTCCCGTTTCCCAAGACTTGGCAAAGATGATGAAGAGTGGTCCAGCAATGACCTCAGCCAGCTCCCTCAGCACCCGTGGGTGCATCCCATCTGGACGCATGGATTTATGGATGTACAGATTGCTTAATTGCTCCCTAACCCTAATAGGAGGCTTGAGTAGTTTTTATGTCTTGTGGAAGAGCCTTTCCCAAAAAACTTCCTTCCTTATAAGAAAATGCGATCTCAAAGACCCAATACATCAACATTTCTGTTACTAGCCTCCGCTTTTGTTCACTCACTTTTGCAAATGGAAATTGCTGTGTCTACAGAAATGGACGGGCACTTCTGGTGTAAATCCTCTGTGTACATCAGGGTCCTTGTTGAATTCCCCCTTAGATTGCACAGAGGAAAATGTGTCCCGCTAGCTCATGCAGAGCTAAACCAGCAACAGGAGCAATGAGGATAACCTCAGGATGGGAGAGAGTAGAAGCTCCCCCAAAATAGGCAGAGGTATGTTAATGTATCTACTCTTCTTTCATGTCAGCTCTCTTCTCTCCCTTTTTTAGAAAGTATCTTTCTGTCCACTTTTTAATGCTCTTTTGTCCTTGTGGTGAAGAATGAAGATAAAAAGCGAAGGTGGTCATACAATTCATGCTCCGAGGCTTCTTCCCTTCTATTTACTGCAGTAGTCATTGAAAACTGAGGAGTCTTGGCCATTCTTGCACTCCACACTAGTAAGGGCCAAGTGGTTTAGTTCCCAGGCAAGGTATGAGTGCCTTATTCCAACCTCATCCTCGTTCTTCAGCTAGGATTTCCTCTGATGTTAAGGAACTAGGCCTACCGCCAATTTTCTGTAGTGAAAGTGATCTTTCCCGTATGGTGAATTTAACAACTGCTACATGGGTTTTTTCACCTCCTACCAAACATTCATGATGACTGGCTTTGGGAAGTTTAAGCTGCAGCAATAACAACTTCTGGAGTTTTTATAACGTGATTTGTGGATCTGAAATTCAGTTAATGGAATGCAGGTGGCTGTCTGGCACTGCTGGGCACTTCCATGATATGGAGTGTACAAGCTTCTAGGCAACCCAGCTTGTGGCTCCCTCCCCTTGTGCTCTGTCCTGGTTCAGTTCATGTGGAAAAGCATCTGGGCTTCCAGCAAGGGATTCTGATAGGCTGGAGAACACATGGAGTGCTCCCTCCTCATTGAAGTCTACAACACACTGTTTGTACCAAGTGAGGTCCACATGGGCACAACCCTACCTGGTTATTTAGAAATCTTTTGTTCCAAGTTTGAGTGTTGTGGCTTGTCAAGATGTTTGTGACTTATTATGTGGATGTACACTTCATTAGGTGTTTGGAGTACAAAGTATCATTTCTTTGTGATGAAAAGACAAAGCTGTCTATACTAGCACTAGGAGGTGCAGGTGTTTATAAAAAGCAGGTAGCTGACAATTTGATCTTCACTTCTACTGAACATGTCTCCTGTAAAGATGAATATGAAGGTTCTTTCATCTCACCTAATTACCTTTATTATAAATACTATTCCAAATTCCCAAATATTGAAAATTAGAAATAGACTATTACAACATGAATCAAATCAGTGACTGGTATCTTGAAATGTAAATACTATGTACTCTACACAACATCCCACAGATCTGTGAACACCCATCAAAAGAAAAAGCGCTAATAATGCTTGCAAAAATACACAAATTATTCTTAAAACATCCTATGAGAAAGCCAACTTTGACCTTCTCTTCATAGTAAAGCTGTGAAGTCTATGATTCCTCTGTATCTTAAAAATTTTTCCACCTCATGTCCCTTAATTTTAAGTCTCAAAGGAGATCTACAGCAATTTTAGATATTCTGGTAAATTCCTCTCCATAACCCGATTACAAGGTCTACATTAATGCAGACTTAGAGAGGGAAAAGTTTTTATAAAAATACACAAATGTTGCTCACAGTCTGTAGATGAAACCTGCTATTAAAACCAGAGCTGGTCCTACGAATAAGCTTGATATGTAGGATCTCACTTCAGAGATCACTTTGGCAAACTAATCAAACCTCTCCACATAAACTATTCAAATAATTACTATCACTGTTGCAAATCTATTTCTAGTCATCTTATAACTTCAAGAAATCATTTTTAACGTTCCATTTTTCTGCACCAAAAGTTAATCACAGGAGCAAAGCACTTCCTTATGTCTGCTAACTATTTTTCTTGCTCTGTAACCTCACAGAATAGAATTAAAACAAATCTGGTTTTGTTACCTAAATTTAAAAACAAACAAACAAATAACAACCACCAACCAACCAAAAAAACCCCTGAACAGCAAACCCAAACAAAACTGTCTGTCCTATTTCATACCTCTATGATAGAAAAAACCTGCATAACACAAAAAAACTAATTACACCCTTCCAGGAAATTTAAAAGCATTAAAAAACCAAAACAATACTACAAAGCAGTCAGTTATCAGTGTGGGATCCAGTGATCTGTTCTCATGTGCTCTCTAGCACGTCTGCTCCTGATAGGTGTTCCTGGGACATTTTGAACAAAATGTTGAACAAAAATGTATCTTTAACAGCTATCTTTATCTTCAGCTTCATCCTTAAAAAGCTGCTCTCTGCTGAGTCACTGTCAGAGAGACTGTCAGAAACATTCTCCAAGCAGCAGAACAAACATTAAGACGACAAGCAATTTCAGCTTGGTTTTGTGTCCAAAAGTACTTAATTTTTCTAGCAGAAGAGATTTCTCAGTTCAATGCTTCATGACACTGATACCTGAACCACAGAATCAGTGTCAGAGTTGACAATCTGATATCCTATGTACATTGCTTAGAGTCATAGGGCAGCCCAAACTGATTTGTGTTCAGGTGGGAGGCCAAAAAGTTACTTTTAAGACTTCAGTATACTAATATAGCAATATTGAAAAATATTCAATTTAGCATCTTCTTCCAAGATCCCAGTTCTTCCTTAAAGTACAAATTACTCAGACACTTGCTTGTTTGTGATGGAATTCTGTCAGCCCTGTAGGGAATTACATTTCTCCTGAAATCTATTTTGCTTCATGAACTGTCCTTTCAAAGCTCTTTATCTGTACTGCTGTGACCTCCTACACATGCTCAGACTCAAATAAATTCGTATATTGAGTCTTTTAATAAATTTACTTACTTTTTTATCATCTACAAGGCACAAANCTGGATGGGGCTCTGAGCAACCTGATCTAGTGGGAGGTGTCCCTGCCCATGGCAGGGGGGTTGGAACTAGATGATCTTTAAGGTCCCTTCCAACCCTGACAATTCTTTGATTCTAAATTAGTTTTGGGAAGGTCGAGAAAGAGTACCTGGAAACTGTGTCCATCACTTTCTTACTGAACTCTCAGTTCACAACTTTCTGTACGGAAGTGTTTTATCACTTTCAAACCTTGCTCTTCTCAAGCTTGTTCTCCCCAGTACAGAGGCTAAAGAGGTTTCAGGGTAACAGGAAACCTTAAAATATTTTGCCACCTACTTGAAGAACTCTTGGAGAACTTGAAGATCTGAGTAAGTAAGTGACATTTCAACTCAAATGAGAAGGCTGAGCTACAGTAAGCAAAAGGTTTTGATGGAGAACAGCAACAGTTTGTATGCTTTTTCTGATGAATCAAGTGCTACCACTAATATATCCCATTTCCTCACAAACACCAAAAATGATTCTCACAATTGCCAGCTTCACTGTGAATAGCTCCTTGGCACGCAAAGACATACCACTATTATCGGTATTGACCATTCCCAGCACACATAATGGCCATATTGTAGCTAATGTCAAGTATTTGAATATAAAATTTCAGCAATAAGTTCTCTTGCAAGGTTTTATCATTTTCTTTTCAATTTTCTCAGACACTTTCTACTGATTGAAGCTTGTATATTTTTGCTAAAGTAATTTTTTTTTTTTTCTACACAGTTTTCACTCCTGATCATATCATTAGGTGAGTTGCAAACTTGGCCAAATTAATATTTCTTAAGCAAATTAATCATCAAAACCACTGTTTTTTCAGGCTGGAAATTATGCCAATACATCATATAATAAAGTATCTCCTTCGTAAATAAAACATGAAAGTCAGATATGTTGTAGCGCTAGTGTTACTTATTTTGCACCACTATCTAAAGCACTACAAATACTGCATGACCAAATTATGGTTTAGTGTTTTTAATATGGACTGACAATTTTATGCACTTCTGACCTGTGGTGGGTTGATCCTGGCCAGCAACTAAGCACCTCCCCTTCAGCAACTCACTCACTCCAAATCTCCTCTTTGCCATTTCAAACCAGCCTAAGCAGGCTTAGAAAGGGAGAGTTTTCCTATTTCTCATGGTGATGTTGAGATAATATTTGTATTTCAATCTGAAAATTCTGATTATTGATATTTTACTTTCCCTTTTTTTCTTGAGTCTTAGATTACTATAGCACTTAACAAACAACTTTTTTGGGGAGACTGGGGATGTAAAATTTTCCAGTAAGGTGTCAAATTTATACTAATTCAGAATTTTACAATTACATTTAAGACTACAAAATTAATAAAATAATTGCTCCATCTTTTCTTACTGTCAAATTTTCAGTTTCTATTACTAAAGAACAAAAAAAAAGAAAAACAAATTTTCTCCTGATTAATAATTGCACAGAATGATAAATTCTGTGGTATCAGATGCTATATGTGGCCATCAGACAGAAAAATATAAACACTTAACAGACTCATAAAAACCCTTTATTTAACCATGTAATGAAGATGTTTGAATATCACAAAGACAGGCCAATATAAATAAGTAAAATTATAATATCTGGGAAAGTAAAAGGAAGATGATAAATATAAACAGACCAATTTTCTTCTCTTTCACAGCTCTCTGGCTGAAAGGTAGTTTTCTTGGTATATAGGAAAGCAGTGGACACAGCATTTTTATAACTGCATCCTTTGAAAATTTAACAATAAACAATACTGAATAATACCATATGTTTTAAATGGTCTCAGCCAAGTTACTAAAGTAATACCTTGTTGAGATGACTGAAGTACCAGAATAAAAACAATTCCATCTTTAATGGCAAATCAATTTAACAGAGAAGAATTTGATTTAAAATAAAGTTAAAAAAACCCAAACAAACCTTGAGTCTGTACTGTGCATATCATCTAATTTCTTTGTATGTGCATGTGTTTTCTGGAAAAACAGTAACAGTGAAATTAAATTAACTCAATTAAATAAAAAATCTGAATTGAAACAGCAAAGCTTTTGATGATACTTCACAAGCAAACATACAAAATGCAGGTATTTTCTCTCCTGCTTTCTCCTTTGCTTGGCCATTACAAATATTTAATTCACTGCTGGTGGCACTGAAGGAATTTTCTGCTGGCGGCAGCTTTTGCCCTACTCTACCTGAAATGGATTCAGGGTCAAAAGGAGAAGCTAAAGAAGAGAAGACTGGGAAAGACCGCCTGTCAGAGATAATTGCAAACTACAAACAGAATCAGGAGCCAGAAGAGCCAAAACATGAAGCCATCCACTACAGGGGTGAAAGCAGCACCAGGGAAATGCTAGCTCCTGATCTCTAGAGGTAACATGTCAGTTATGTGACATTGTTCACTGAGCTCAGACTAGTCATCCTCTATTGCATAACCCCTTGCTAAGTTTTATTTAAATTCTAGGCTTTGTTGGCAGAACTTAGCTGCTTTTTTGACATTATGATTCCTTTCTTCCTAATGGCATGAGATAGAATGCTGGTTTGGGATCGCCTTCTAATGAGCTCACTATTTTGCTCACATCTGTAAGATAAATCTTACCTTAAATCACTTGTATTACACAGAAAAAGTAATTATGAATACATTTTGATTTGTTTTTAATATTTACCATAGTAAGGTATGGGGGTTTTTATGGTGATCACTTGCATTCTCATCTCCATTTGGCTTTCATCTGAGCAAAAAAAGGTCATTATGTCCTTCTTTGCTTATTAAATAAGTTAACCCAAACAGTTCTTAGAAACTGTTTTTGGTTTTAACACCACCACCACCACCCCCACACCCCTCCTCAAACTATCAACTTTAGAAAGCCTTTCTGGAGGACTGATCAGGAGTCGGGGGGAAAAAGGAAATTCTGCAACCTCTAATTATACAGAATATTTCAAAATAAGCACCAAGAGATTTCTACTCAGTGATCAAAACTCTGTTTTCAGTTAGCAGCAAATTTACCATTATAATTATGACAGTTCCTAGATGACCTCATGGGTGCATTTTAGAAATCTCTGTGAGCAAAGCCAAGGTCTACTAACGTGTGCTGTTTCCCCTGTGCCCACACAGGTATTACCAATCCCAAAGATGCCACAGCTGCAGCCACAGACAACATACAGGAGCTGAATTCACATTCTCAAAGTAATAACATGCATAGTGAGGGATGATCAGAAGATGCTAACCCCAGGAACTATGGAAGAGAGGGACTTCATCACACTCAAGAAGCTAGGTCTCAGAAAATTCAAATTTTCTTTCTGAAATTTTTTCTAGTGCTTTTCTTCACAGAAAAGAATGGTTTGGTCTTAAGCACAAAATGCTATGATAGATTTTTGGTGAAGACTGCAATGGGAGACCTAGGATTTTGACAAAGGATGTTAAAATCAAGATCAGAGAATTGCAACATTGCCTTCTGGTTCACACTTTCACTATTGAAGCCCAGTCACAGTAAATAAAGTGTATGAATCTCAGCAAAGAAACACACAGTCCATCTACACTGAAGTACATTTTGAAATATGCAGCACTTAATTTTTACTATCAATACCATATATTTGAACATTTTATACTTGTTGATGTGTACATTTAAACTCCAGGAATAAGAAAAAAACCCAACCAATTGTCTTCATGTCACAATATATTCAGGAACACCCACTTATTTTGTTCATAGCCAAACCATGGTGGCAGTAACTTCAAAACAGAAGACATGTAGACTCTGGGATTTCTAGCTCTGTCCATTTGAGACAATGATTGAGGTGAATTTTACTATCCATCTTTTTGCTCTTACTCACTAGAACAGTAGCTGAAAACCATTTATGCCAGCTAGCTGGTATCACTGCTCCCAAATTTGATTATCACTTTCTAGACAGATATTCCCTACAGCCAAGAAGGCTACAACAGAACTCTATCCTTGTAGTGAAGTTAACTTTAAGTCAGTATTGCTTTTTTCCCTAAAACAGCCAATTGTTTATAAAAATATTAGAAGCATCTTTTACATTTTGATTAAGAATGAAAAGAACAAAGATTCCTTTTAAATCCAATTCACAATGAAAAGCATACTTATAACTTACATCTTTAAATATGATCTTAAATACAAAATTATTCATTACAGAACTGATCAGCAGAACTGGGATAAGCTCTTTCCCTAGATATTATCTATTTGAATATAAACATTAGCCTAACTAAAAATCGTAATTATTCTGTTTGTTCAACAGTCATTTCACAGAATTTTCTGTCATAAAGATTATTTGGATGGGCTTTCCTCATTTTTACTTGTATATCAATAAAGCAACTGGCATTCTATTTAATAAATATTAAACAGGTGAGTTTTCACAGCTCTATTAACTGGAGACTCTAAATAAGTATGTTGCATCTTTATGTTTGAGTGGTACTTACATGGTTTGGAAAGTCAGCCTTCAGTTCAGCAATACTTTTACACCAATATGCTGCTGTTTTCTCACTGATCAGTTCAATGTTTAGAAAAGAGCCTTGGCCTGGGCCGTACATAGGACCTGACGTAATTCCACGCACAATTCTTGGAGAAACATTGGTCACAATATCCTGTAAAAGAGTGAAACCTTTCAGCTAGGTTTTGCGAAGTGAAGCATACATATGTCAGTGATGTCTGTGACATAATATAAACTTAAACACATCAGGTGTTTTAAAAATTTACTGGTTTTTTGAGTAAAAACTAAAATTATTGGACAGTTCTCTAAATTAGCAGATTCTCTAATTAGATTCTCTACATCAGAGGAGCAATGTGTGTGAAATGGTATGATAGCTATCAAGAAAATGCCAAATCAGGACACCTATAAAGTTCAATACAAAACATTATTTAAATAATGCTTTTGTATTGAGTAGAGGGCATAAAAGACTGTGTAAAAACCTGTGTAGACCTCAGTGATGTCACATGATATCTGTGAACTATCCTCCCTAAAGATGATCAAAGTTCAAGTCTTACACTAGCAGGTGAACTGCAAAGAGGTACTGTACACCAGCCTCTCTGATAAAAAGTCAAGGTCACAGGTCCAGTATTCAGCAAAAGTATGCCAATGTACCAAATTTCACAAATAAAATGATATGACTAAAAGAGACCAAAATAAAAAAATAAAACAAAAATAGTGATATTTAAGATGAATATTGTAAAGTACGACATTTCTGAAGGTCAGCATGAGGTTAGCAAACAATCTTGAAACATGAACACACAAAATGTTGACTTGTTTAGTAGTTTTAATTACTCTGCAATGTCACTATATCCATATTAACAAAGAACTGTAAATTTTGACATTATTTAAAACTAAAGAGAAACATAGATGGCAAAATGTTCCTTTTGCCAATTTCCAATTAAAAATAATTTTGAGTAAAGGTCATTTATTTACAAATGTATCAGAATGATTTGTTTAAGTACCCCTCCTCACCACCTTGTCATTTTTAGAGAGATAACGTGAACCTCCATTAGTATATAGCAATTAAGGTCAATTTACATATTTTAATTAAGAACCATCCCATATAAAACAATTAGGGTAATAGGCATACTAACTGGATTTCATAACATTTGGATGTTTTTCCAACTAGATAGATAGGAAACCTTAATTAGCATTAATTAGCACTGATCTGCATATGTTTGATAAGGCATACCCTTGCCACAAAAGATTATTTATTCCTGAATCTGCCAAATGCTGCAGTTACAGAGGATAAAGGGACTTTTCTTCACATTGTATGTAAATTCGAGGTAATCTTCATCTGTTTATGAAGTTGAATTAATTATTATACAGTAAATATGCACTAATATTTTATACTGATAGATAATTATATGTCCATTTACATATGTAGAAATCACACAAAGTAATCTCCTCAGTTCATCTATTTTCAGGCCTAGTAAGTCTGGAACGTGGAAGTCAGAATAACCCCTATTTTCCTATGAAAATGTATTCCCTTCTTCACAAAAGCTTCACCTCCTTTTCAGAATTTAAGATGTATTTTCAGAAAAAAATAATTCAGAAGATTTTCTGAATTTATGCAAACCAAAACCAAACAGTAAAGCACACTTCCTTCACTCCCAAAATAAATTACAAAAATTTCAGTTTATGCAGAAGAAACATATACATCAGTTAGCTCCATACTATGCTTGAGTGTTTCACTTTGTAAATGCCTCAGAGGAGCATGTGCTTTGACTTCGTCCCAGAAAGCTTTTCACACACAGAGGCCAGTGCTATCACATCAACCAGCACAAGAAAACATGTAAAGTCAATGACTTAAATGCTGGCAATCTGACCTTACCCCTGCAAGCACAGGATGCACACAGTCATTTGTCAAAAGCTATGAGTTACTGCAAGTGACCATAAGCGTCCTTTTCCCATGCTCCAAAGCAGTCATTAGCCATGTAGCCATGGCAGTATGGCACTAAGTCTGAGCTAACAGCCTGTGTGTTGTTAGGAACTATTATTTTGGGGTTCAGTGCAAATTATGATAAGATGTACATGGTATGATTTCTATTTTGTGGCTGGCTTGTGTATGTGTGTATGCCAGACAATGCTTGAAGCCACCTACAGTACTGTTTGTTATCTTACTGCGTGCATGTTTTGTTGTTCTTCCAGTCTCTCTCATTTTACTACAGGAAAGAATTCAAAGACTGAGATACTACACCCTAGATTATACCTCTTGTAGGACACTCACAAAGTCACAGCCTGCTTCCATGCAAAACCACTCTGAAAGTTTTGTATTTTCTTTGGGTCTCCAGGCAATCTCTCCTCTCTTCTAAGAAGAGAGGATCCTGTTTAGAGTCTGTGACTGCTGACAAATCCCCATTGCTTTGACTCACCCATTCTCAGAACTATGTCATAGTCAACAGCTGAACGACAATTTATCTCTCCAGGATCCCACAAAGTTCAATCAGGCAATACACAGACTTAGCAAACTGTCTCCAAAGCAGCCACTCTTCATTTCAGTGACCATGAGAGATAGAGAGCCACATGAATCAGTAAACGTATATCTCTCCACCTACATTTCCTCACTCTTGAATTTTCCTTGAGATTTTGTGAGAGCCCCTTCGGTGCTCATGGATTTTCCCCTCCTGTCCTGCCAGCAGACAGCTGATCCCTCAAATGGTGGCTTCCACTGCCTCCCTACTGCCTCTGTGCCACAGGACCCCTCTGCTGCGTCTTTGCATCACTTTATCTTTCCCAATCAAGCTGCTTCTGCTTCCAAATATCCTTCCCAGATTTGAAATCCAAACAGTACCACCTGGCTGCTTTGTCTGGGTTCCTCCTGAGAGAGATATGTGGTCCTTATTTAACATCTCATTCCTCGTTTGCCTCTCCTAACTTAGAGTAAGCTAGATGGGGAGAATCTGTAATGACTGACACACTGGCACCTCTCCTGTGTCTTTTGAGCACATGACAGCCCCACACACAAGAAGACTCACAGTTCATGGAAAGAAAATGGAATTTATAACTTAAGTGATGATTCAAGGAATATGTCTACGTACATACAGAATAAAATTACACAAGCGACAGAAACGAAAATTGTCTCTTTGAGATGAGTGTGAAATACCCACACAGAACTTGCCTTATCATCATCTTCCTCCTCAGTCTCCTACTACATCTATGAAGGCTAAACAGGGAGGGGGTTAGGCAAAGGATCTATTGGCTGGGCTTAGAAAACTTTCATGTCTTTCAGTCTCAGGTGTGAAATTTACATGTTATCACAGGTTCTTACACTAAGGTGGGTAATTCTGGTGGCTGGCCAGTTGTTACTGCTGTCTCCAAAACACCAGGAAAGGTCAGAGCAGCTGAAACAACCATAGTGCTCCAACTCACGGGGTCTGTGAGAGACCATCTTCTGGTGTTTTAATTGAATACTGATTTTCCCTGTTTGTAGGAATTGTCTGGCCAAATGCCAAATCATTCCTTTTCTTTTCTGAAACCCCAGCTTTTCCTTTTATCCCAGCTATGCACACAACCCTTTTATTGTTAATAAAAATTCTTGGGTGCATAAAAAGCCACAATGGAACTGAAGCAAGAAGCCTGACAGGAAGCACTTCAAGGCTGGAACCTAAAAACTTTTTTGATTCTAAAAAATTGACTGCTACAGAGACATGACTGATGAGTTGGTCTGTTCCCTGCATGCAGTTGAGAGTAGAGGTCCATATACAGGAACAGGAGCATGTCCCCAGACTCCAAAATGAACCAAGTATCTTACCTCCCCGTGTGATAAAAACAATGAACAGTCCTTGGGAAAAATAGCACAAAGCTTTCATGTACTCTGAATATCAGTGACAGAAGATTCTTAATAACGGGCAACTAGGGGAGAAACAAAGCTTATATATGACCATGCTAAAAGACAAAGCTATGGAAAAAATGACTAAAAACATCATTGTCAAAGGTAAACAGAGTAGCCCATAGAAAAATAATTTGCTTCATAGGGAAATCTTGCAAATTAATGTAGTCTTGGGGATTAGGGAAACTATATTCAGTACTAGATTACAGCAAAACAACTTGGGTTTGGGGGAGCTAACACAAACGAAGAGAAAAAGTAACAACAAATGGAATCAAGGGCCAACAGCGAACCATTAATATTTCAGTTACTGAGTTTCTTCTTTTGCCTCAAAAGCTGATTCTTTTTCCCATGAGAGTACAGCAGAAACAATAATATCAATCCCCAAATATATTTAGCTCAAGACATCACCTAAGAAAGTGGCACTACACCCATAAATGCACCAATATCCTGCTTCTTTTGAATTCCCCTTTTCTGCTCACAAAAAATTCTGTTATTCTGGTAAATTCAGACTGAGTTAATACACATTACACATATATTTCTGTTGATTAATTAATTAACACAAAAAAAAAAAAAAAAAAGACCCAAGGCATTGCTCAGGCCAACTTTGCTCTAATAATGTCTGAACTCTGCAATTAGATCATTGAATTCTAAACTACAGAAGTCTAACAGGTTGGGAGGTTTGAGACATCTTAAAGATGAAGCCGAAACACTCGGCATTTTTTAGTCAGTTAAATTTAAATAAAGGTGTGAATCAATTCATCAACCCATGCCTTACTGTTCACTCTAAAAGTTGTTTTGCTTCACACTGTCTACATTTACAGTTAATAATTGCCACAGATTTTTTCTATTGTAAAAACATAACCATGCTGTTTGAGAGGAGAGAGAGAATGTAATGTTTGGGCAGCAGGGGCACTCTGAATTTTAAAGAACACAAAGAGGTGTCCAACACAGTGTAAGATCATGTGACAAGCACATTCATTATTTTTCTCCTAATCAGCAGAGAAATAATTCAGATTGTGAATATTGTCATCTGTTGGGATGGAAGTTAATGATCTGTAGAAATGAATCAAGCCTTTCAACTCTCTCTCAGAGTTACTGTTTTAGGGGAATCAAGAAGACAGTTTTTCATTAAGTAGGCTCACATTTTTGTTTCATAATCGTGTCTCCTAGAAACTAAAAAAACCCCAACAAACCAAGTTTGGAGGAAAATGTTGCAGAAAGAGGTCAGTTGCAGGAATATATAAAAACAGTCTCCCAAAAGGTATACCACAGCCTCGTGCCTATTTAATTAATGTAATTATATTAGGCAAATATAATTTAAAAAGCCAAAAGGATAAATGTTTATGATTTTTCATATCAAACCTCTGATGCATTTCTATTGATTTGTAGAGCTTGAAGCATTCTTTTTTCCCCCATATTTTCCAAAATATTACAGTTAATAGTATTTTAATAAACACTTGAAATAATAAATTTGCTTAACAGAACACATAGGCATTTATGTTTGGGATATGAAAATAAAATTAATTAACTGTACCTTTAATTAATATAATTCAAAATGTTAATACTTGTTGCACAAATATTCAGTCCTGAAAGCACAGGTGTTCTCCAGTGTAACTATCTTGGGCACAATTAAGGTTTTGAGTAAGATTTTTGGATTCTAAAAGTACATCTAATTACATTATACGAAGTGTTAACATGTGTTTTGTTCACTTTGAGAAGCTTTTATGAGACACAGAGAACTTGCCTTGCAGCATTAGCCCCCAAAGTCAATGAAAGTCACTATGTACTTCAAATTAAGCTATTCTCAGCTTTAACTTACAAACACAGATAGGAATTAATGACCTTTGTCAGTTTCTTTACATTAATATGAGAAAAAGATTTAACACAATGAGCAGATTACTACTTTTTACAAAGTTAATTTATTTGACCTTTCTTCTAGGGAGGGAGGAAATTACACTTGTCAAGTGGAATATGCATCTGTACATTCCTGGGGTTACTACTTGCTAAATGTATGAACACAAAGGATGCCACATTGGCCTCCTTGTGAAGAAGAGATCTAAATAAATACCTTAGTCAATTATCTCAAAACAGCATAATTAAAGTTAGTAGATAGTAAACTGCAATGTTAAAAAAAAAAAGCCTAAATGTACATTTCTACTTTACTGTATTAAACATACCATCTCCTTTACTCAAACAAAACAACACAGTAGCTGAAAAATGCAGGTATTTAAGCATTTTATGCTTGAATTATTATGTACTCCTTTTTCCCTAGATTTTCAAAAATGTATTGAAAAGATTGCAAAGATTTCAAAATCCAGTATGTGTGAAATGTTTTGGGAGCTTATTTTCTAAATGCTTTAATCAACCCCCCACTATCACAATTCTGTTTTCCCTACAGTTCCTGCTAATTACACTAGAATTTGATGTATACCATGTGAAAATAAGGAGGAGAAGGAGACATCACCCTTTTCTGCCTGATATCACAGTAGTTAAAGCATTCTGGAAATCTAGCTCACTGCTGTTTGCACACCCTCATAGATATGAATGGCATCACAGACTTATGTCCTCATAATTCCCTGCCAACTCTCACTCAAGGTCTTGTGATGATTTGCCTCTTCTGTGACTCAGCTGTCTAGCCAGACTGTGTCTAGTATCACCCCTTCTGGAGTTTTAACTATCCACAAAAAGCAAGTGAAACCTGAAGCAACAATACCACTTCACAGAGCACTGTTCCTATACATCCTTTTCAAGTTGTTCCTCACCTTCTCTCTTCCATCAGAGCTGATACATGTCACCTCCACAGGGTTCCTCTTCTGAGGCCCAAAGCACTGACTTACTCTCCTCAATTTCCCTAAACTCAGAATTTTTTCCAGCTGAACTTGTCAGGCTCCTTTTAACAACAAGCTAAATCCACAGCAAGGACCTCTACAAACACAAACCCATTCCATCAGGTACAATCATGTAGATTAACAACTAATTTCCATGAAGACAACATATAGTGAGACTTACTGGCACAAACCACTGTTACGTTGCACACAATGACACCTATTGAATTTGTAATACTTGCATTTAGCATTTTATTTTAGTGAAGGAATTGGCCAGACTTTATTCTTCCTAGATGAGTACAAAACCTCAGCAGTCACTTCCCCTCTCTCTGCCTCTTTCCCTTAGTGAATATGGGAGCATTTTCTAAACACTGAAACCACCTTGAGAGAAAAATTTATCACAGAGCATCCCATCATACAGCAACTGCTCTAATCTCTCCATCACCAGATATGAGAAATTTAGTACCATAAAGACATCTCTTTTTTTCATTGCTTTTGTGAATGAAGTCTAGCCCTCTTCCCTCTTCACCACCTTCCTTCTCTTGAAGACAGATAGCATATGATGATAAAATGTTCCAAAATAATTATTTTTTAAGTTCTTTCACCTAAATAAGACCTGAATTTAAAAATCTACTACTTCCTCAGCCTTCCAGGATTGTTCACATTGGTGATGTAAGGTATAAGTGTTCTGATCTCTCCACTAGTACAGAACAGATCTTGTAAGAGAACCTTGCTGTTACTTATAAATTACACTTCTTCAGCTTTTATGTACAAGATCTATTATGCTAGAGAGGAAAAGGATACTTAAAAAAAATATTATCTGTCTTTTGATGGCTGTTTGTTATGTGTTGGAAAGACAGAAGTACACAAATCTGTATCTATCTTATATACTGAATGTCTGAAGTACAAACAGTGCTTTTAAGCGTTCCTTAATATTCTAATCTATTTCTAGCCTGAATAAGCTGAGTTATGCAAACTATTTTTTAAAAAATAGACCGTTATCTCATAAATATCTTTACAGTATTAAACTAACCCATTTGTGTTTATTAAACCAATTTAACACTACAGCTCCAGCAAGCAAGACAGCTTTCCTAATCATTAAGTTATCACAGAAGACTGTAGACCCATAAGGGAAAAAGCAATGTGTCAGGATTTTGGAGAAAAACTGCTGGAGCATTCACATTGCTTGAAAAGCAAATGATAAGTTAGAAGTTTAGTTACTATGTATTGGATACTTTTCTATGTTGTCTCATTAATATTTAAGATTTAACATTAGAACTCATTAGAAACTTCAAAATTTACAGACATTGAACTTAATTTCCACCTAAACTTTTATCATTGCTGCTTGCTTGGCACACCATCTTTCTTACTAATGCAATTTCGGACAGTAGGAAATCACTACCAATAATCATGATTAAGATAGCAAAATCTCAAGATCTTTAGATAATCTCACTGGATTAAGAGTATATAAAAAAATTGTTTACTTTCTTTAAATTAGAATAATCATGGGACAATCTCATCCCCATTACAAGTCAAGTAAAAATGGTCTGCTGCCCTTCTTAAAAGAGCAGCAGCTCTCCAATCTTTGTTAATTCATACATGATGATTTGACTAGAAGTCCTAATTTTATAAACTAAAGCTCCCTAAATTAATAAATCAGGAGATTAAAATACAGAATAAATCAAATTATGACTGAAATACAAAAAACTGAAAAAGTAACTGTAACGTTTATGCCAAATGTACAAATACATATTTTCTAGTTGAGTTACATATTTTACAAGAAAATGAAGTTTTGATATTTATTTGCAAATACATTTGATTAAGCAGGTTTTTTAAAAAATAGAAAACCATAAAACTTTAAAACATTTAGTATTTTTTCTTAATTTTGACACATTTGCTTGTTTTCTAGACATTAGAATGTAAAGACATCTGTACTGTAATTACAAAAGATCATTTTTAAAATGTATTATGTCCTACAGCACTTTGCCTTGACAAACAATTACTAGATATCACATTCAAGAGAATACAAAAAGCAAACTTTATCACAAGGTTAAAATTAGTCTTTGAACAAAAGATGCTTTCAAAGCAAATCCAAATTCTCATCAGCTTTATATCAGTTTATCTGGGAGAGACAGTGAAGTGAGTGAGGGAGAAAAGAGAAAGAAAAAAAACCCCAAAGGACACTTGAAAAATTTCTTGCTATTTCAGTGTGAGCACATATTTATCAGTTTTCTGATAAAGGTGTGAGCAGTAGGACATGATTTAATTTCTGCTGTCAAACTGCATTGTGATCAAAAAACTAAACGAAGAGAGAAGTAGCCTTACAGTTCTTGAGAGAATGTTATATCTCTATTCAGGCATTCACTTTTGGATGTTTTTGCAGTGTATGATTCTTAGATTTGATATAGTAAACTACCTAATCGATGAATGGCTGCTGTAGCTGACTGATGAGAAAAATGTGCGGCGGGAGATCATTGGACAACGCGTACATGGACTAATATAATCCAAGCATTGCCGTTTATTGCCCTAAGCTCACTCATTATATACCCACCAGTGCTAACTGCACGCTGGAAGCACCACTCTAATTGGTAACAAACTCTGCCAGGCACCAAGCAACATCTCTGGATTGCCCAGGTACTGCTCTCAAGGCGCCTCCCTTGGTTCCACCTTCTGCCTCCATTTTCTTGCTGCTTCTCTCCTGTGTCACGTGCCGCCCGTGGCTGTCCCCGTGTGTCCTTGTTTACGTCTTCCCTGTACCCTTTCTCACTGGCGCCGCCAAGTCGGGGTTTGCTCACATGTCCGTTCTTATGGAGATACCTCTCCACAAAAATGTTCAGTAATTGTCTCAAAACATTAATTCGTTTTCAGCGACAGGCCACAGG
Source organism: Brachypteracias leptosomus (assembly GCA_013401335.1). Classification (NCBI taxonomy): domain Eukaryota; kingdom Metazoa; phylum Chordata; class Aves; order Coraciiformes; family Brachypteraciidae; genus Brachypteracias; species Brachypteracias leptosomus. The sequence continues at coordinate 12,310 of VYZX01027617.1, read as the reverse complement.
AATAGAAAGTCATGTTTATACATCCCAGACTTCTGAAAAAATAATAAATCTGAAGCTGCTCAGCAGCTCCTCAGGCTTTGGTTGTCAGATTTTTGTTTTGTTTTGTTTTGTTTTAGAAACAAATATAATTTCTCTACTCCAAGATCAAGCTTTTCCCCCCCACCCCCTCACACCCCCAGAAAAAGAAAAACATTCCTTGGCACAAATGTTCAAATGTTGGTTTGTCTGAAGAGTTTTAGTTTTCTGTTTAATTAAGCAACCAGAACTTTCACAGTGCAGCATTTTCCTCTAGACTGCGCTCTAGACTCAGCTCCAGGAATACACCTGAAGCAACTCATTGTACTATATGAACTGTACTGGAATCTATTAAGAAACCAGATCTTTCAGAAATTGCTGCTTCAGACCATATGAAGTGAGATGCTTGAGATGATCTACAATGAAACAAAATGCTATATTATAGCAGCACAGGTAATCCCTGAAGTACTAGGACAGAATGTCTTGAAATTGTATGAAAATCCAGTTTTTCTCTCCTACAAGTTATATCTTGCGTTAGCAAACCATTATTTGCATAGCTTGGATGAAGTACCTGATGAGATTTACCAAAAACCCTAAACTCTGTGTCTGTAACTCATTTATGTTCTCTAAAATATTGACAAGGCATCTCTGGATAATAACCCAAAGCAGATGCTCACAAGTGATCAACATGATGAGACTGGATTCATCATTTCACTGTAAGCAAAACATTGCAATACTAATGATTGGAGGGAAACAGAATGGAATAAAACAAGAGTACATGGATGAATAAAATACGTACATAGATTGCAGCTTTTTAACTGTATCCTAAAGTGAAATTTCTGTGCCATGGCTTCTAAGGACCTGTGTACATTCACGTATGTGGAAAATTCATGCATAATAATTAAAACATACTACTCCAGTTTATAATGCTTACCCTTGAAACTCCAGTGGATTTTAGATCACAACAACTTAGCTTGTCTTAATAGATTAATTCTTTTACAGACATAAAAATATGAGTCCATTTTCATCTGTTGGGAAAAGTTATGGCCAAATCAGTAATCAAAACTTGTGAAATGTACTTAACTGATCAAATAAAGGAGTAGCAGTTCTTAAGGTTTCATTCTAGGTAAGTACTATTGAATAGTTCCATGAAATAGGAAGGAAAAGGAAGTTTGAAAAGTATGAGTCTAAGAAAACCAGGCAAGAAACAACATAGATAAGACCCAATTAAAAAAAAAAAAAAGGTAAGACCCAGGAAAGAGAAGGAAGAATTACATGATGTGTTTGCAGCAGCAAGTCACTAGGAGGGTCACTAAAGAAGTTACACTTACAAGGAGAATTCTTTAAGAAACTTTAAGAAAAGATCAACATGCAGTTTTTCAAACACCATCATTAGAAACAACTCAATGTTTTTTTTCTCTAGCACTGTTTTGTAATTGTTAAACAAAATACTGTAAGAAGACAGTAGGGTAATATCAGTAACAGGCAGTCTCCTAAAGGGCTGAATTAAAAGCCAAGACACATAATGACACAGAATGAGCTCATCTAGATAAAAAATGGGAGAGAATTGCTGGTAGTCTCATAATTCTAACAAAATCCCTGACAGGAACAACAAACAATGAGAAAATGGGTTCTTTAAAGCTCACAACATCTAGGATTTTACACTCAATGTCTAGATACACAAACAAACAAAAACTCTAACACTGGACTTTTAATGTCTGCTAATTAAGCATGTAACTTCACACTTGAAAATAGCAAGGAGGTAACTATTTATTTAAGAGACAATACTACATGGACTAACAACATTCCTGTCAACAACTCCGGACACCTGTACCAAGACCACTTATTGCCTAATTAATATTAACATGTCCTGATAGAATATGTAGGATAATTTTAATTACTGTTTTCTCATAAGGAAGCCATACAATCAGTGTATTTCTAGCTGTTCCTAGAGGCTGTTTCGTAAAACTTCATTAGTAAATTGTGAACCATCACTAAAATATTTTTCTCCAGATTGCTATAAGTAAATCAAGACTATTATATGCTCCTAGGAGGAGGGCGAATAGATGCTTCCCTTTAAGGGGAGAAAAATAGGATTTCTTCAATAAAAAGAAAAATCTTTTAACTATAATCTTATTTAAAAATTTGTTAAAATCCTTGCACAAAGAACCAACATCAGGGAGTTACAGATCACCAAAGTTATATTTAAATTTAGGTACAATCCAAAATATTTTTATTGTTGAATTAAGTAATTAGGAGGAGAATGACATTCCTCCCTTGAAGCATATATTTGATTTTTCTGCTGGGGATGAATTACAAATATTGAGGTACATCTTGTACTTACCTGAAGCATTTTCTTTTTCCATTAGGGTTAAGAATGCTTAAATACTATAAGCATTGATTAGCATTTGTGTATATTTAGGGGTGTGAAATTCAAGGAAATATACCAATTCTATTTGGGAAGGTATTTAAATAGCTAGTAACATAATTTTCAAAGTATCAATTCTCCAGGCGGCAGTAAACAATTTCAAGTCATAGATAAAGAGGCACAGGGAAGGTGGAAGGGTTTCAGTATGTACGGGATTATTTTGTTCTACATTCCAATGATAATCTATCCATAATGCTTCTACTTTGATAAACTGAGCTCTTCTACAATAACTTCATTTTGAACATACTCCTTTTATCTCTTCCTATGCAAAAGTCCTGTTGAAACCAAAGGGTCTTTCATATGAGCAGATATTGCAAGGCTGAGCCACTCACCATTCTCAGAGCCTGATTATAAATAGATCTGGATAACATAATTGTGGGGAGAAACAAACCACGAAAATATCGGGATGTGAATTTTAACTCAGCACTTTAACATCTTGTACGAGATTCAAACCAATTTTAATTCAGCACTAAATTCTAGAAAGGATCTTTAAAATAGATTTTTATTTTTGCTTGAGGTCTCATCTACTTAAAATCCATGAAACAAAACTAGTATTTTCCTCTTTGTATTGGCTATTGTAATGAGGGCACACATAAAAGTATTGCATGCAAACTATTAGATTTTAGTTTCACAGACATAGAAGTAGCTGAAATAGCACCAGGATAAATTTAAACTAAATAAAGATCAAATAATTGACAAAACTGTTTTGAAAATACTTTCCTATGGATCAGCTTGCAAGGAATCTCAAATCTTCCACTCTGAATTAAACTATTATCCTTACTTAGTTACCATTTTTGTAATGACTAACAGGTTTTCCTGAATCATGGAATGAAGTCTGCTGGCATGTTATCATTTATGAGGATGTAGTACAGCTCTGGCAAGAAAGCCAAGACTGAACTTGGGGTATCATGTATACATCCCAGGGAGGGTCTTTGGGAATTCAGATTCTGGGTGGGCTACACTCAGGAAGGGTAGAGCCAGCATGTCTGGATCTGTCATCAGCTTCTGAGAGCGCTGTGTGTTCATCCATCAGTCAGCACAAGAGGCACCAAACATAGGCTCCATAATCTAGAGAGAGATGGCTTTTTCCTCTCGAGATTCTGATAGTGGAGATTTCCAGCCTGCTAGGCTGACTCTAGTTTTCCAGATTAAGCTCTTAATAAATTCAGTTTTTGCATATGTTTTAACTTCTCTGACAGACAGGAATCCATGTAGAGATGTGCTGAAGTGTGCATTGAATTTTTCTGCCAACAGACAAGCTCTGATTCCCATTTGCTTGTGGCAGACAAAGAGGCCCTAATCTAAAGTCTAGTTTTCCTCCAGGTTCACCTGAAGTTTTCACAGCAGTAGGTTAGTCACTGCCTATTCATTTTTCTAAACACCCAGGAAAAATGACACATCCTATTGGCTTTTAAAAATCAGCCCTGTGGGACATAAAGCACAAATTTAATAAAGCAAAAAAAGAAAAGTTCATTATAATATTCTTGTAAGAACTGAAAGTAGCCATGACCCATGGAAATTCCTAGCAAGACAATTCTGTTTACCACTGAGAAAGAAAAAATGTTCTGAGCTGGCCATGCTCTTTCTCATTAAATTTATAATAGGTCCCAATCCCCAGCAGTCTTTGGAGTCATTGCTCAGGTCTGTCGGTTAAGTGAATATGCTCATCAGAGGATCTAGCAGGCACACACAGATAGGGTAGACATGAAGTTCGTTCCCCTTGAAATCAATAGGAAGGTGGTTGTTAGAGACTACAATTGAATTAGGCTTTCATTTGGGGAATTGGTGGTAAATGATCCAACTACTGTTGCCACAAGGGTGTAAGAAAGTATATGATGGCTGTGGCGAGAGCTCTGGCACTATTAATGGCAGAGTCAGCTGAGATGTACTACAAAAGGCTTATGAATGCTCAAAACTGGAATACTAAGAACACATCTGTCCTCAGCTAGAGAGGACAGCCTGACCTGCAGGCTCTCTATTTATTCCGATAGAATATTGATTTAGAACTAGGACAAATATCCAAAAGCCTTCTAATGCTAAATGCAAAAAGTCATGCACGTAGTTATATAAGGACAAATAAGTTTTTGCGCCCCACAAGAAATCCTTGATTAGAGATAATTATATTAGTGATAAATAGGACATAGGAATGTCTTCCTATCCTTTTTCCTACCACAGAACTGTGGAATTTAAAGCACAGCTCGCTGCAAAACCTCACTGAGGAACAGGATACACTCGCTATTGACACATGTCAGATCCCACGACCAGTCTCACTGCAAGAGCAATGAAGTCAAGTCTGCACTAGGACCAAAGAGACTCCATAGCACAGAGACCCAGTGTTCAGCCCTATCACTACAAATTACTGATACTCTCTTCTCAGATCCTAGCTGCATCCCCAGGTATGGAGATAAATCTATATAGTATAATAATATAACTATAAAGAAAAACACTAAAGTGCAGTGTCTCAAGAGAATCAACAAACTTTTTTGGCAAATTCTTAAACTACAACCACAGAAACTAAAGTGATTGCAAGACAGAAACAAATAGGGCTCTGTATGTCACACGTTTTCATGTATTTTCTTAATATATTTCAATCTTATATATAAAATTAAATGCATATTTGCAAAATAAGTTGCACAATTTTGAATTTGAGTAATTCATACTTTAATGAAATATTCTTTTCTTCTTGTACTCTTTAATCCGTAGCCTCCTTAAGGGAAAAAATTCTGTCTGTTTTAAATCGGAACCATCCTATTATTCTATGACATTTAGTGTCACCAGTGATAATAACACTTCTCAACTGGGCCCATTCCTGCAATTAATTTCATTTTCACAGTTCCCACAACTCCAATATGCATTCCAACACAGCTTCATTGTTGGACCCAAGCCTTATTAAAGTCATACCATTTTAACTTTTTTTCTTTATACTGTGAATCTAAGGATGTTGAGAATGGCTGACTTCCTACATGTTGTACATGTATAACAATCAACAACCCAGCCCTCTGTGAAAGTAGTCATATATAAACATGAGTACTACTTGTACTGTGGTTCTTTAAAAGTGACTTCCCTCTCTCTGAAGCCACTGTTCTGTAGTAATCTAAACTAATTTATTTGTGAAAATATATGCATATACTTTTTATTTACATATACTGGATTCTATACCATGAACTCACCTAATTTTAATTATGTATCATTATCTAGTGATACAGATAACAGAGCTCCCCTCATCTAAACTGTGAATACTAGGATCTCAAAAAATTTTTTTTCTTTTTAAGTGGAGATAAGTTACCATATTAAAAATAAATGAGCTATTTTTGCCAGTTGATTGGACACTGAGTACACATAATAAATCACCAAGAGCATTGTATGTTAGTCTACATGCTAACCTTGAGCTGCTATTTATCTATTGCATGCAATTCAAATCAGCTGATCAGCTGAAGGAACTCAAAAGACTGAAATGGCTTTGAAATACACAGGTTTTTAGATACCAAATTACCTCTGGAACCCTCTACCCAGAAGTAACTTGAACAAAATCCATTTGAAATGCAGCTTCAATATTAAAAAAAATCAGTCATTTAAGCCACGGGTTGAACATTTTTACTGCTTCCACTGCGGACTGTCATTTTTTGAAATGAAAATGCTAATGGCACCAAAGGGGAATGCTCTAGCCAGAAGAGATACATGTGTGCAGGCATGAACTGGCTAGAAATGCTGGTTTGTTTTCCCTCCCCCAGCTACATTTACATAAGATCTCTTAAAATAAACAACTCTCATTTCCATCACTTTGAAAAAAATGTTTTTCTTTGTTGCACTTAGTGTTTCTGTCCATGAGAGCTTAGCTATATCAAAACACTTCACTGTAAACATGCATGCTGAATGTAAAAACTACATCCTCAAATATGCTATTAAATCACGCTATTTTGAAAGAGGCAATAATGTGCTTTTGAATACCAGCTAGCACACTGTGAACTCTTGTTTTACAGATAGAAAAGCATGAATATAGGTGATGTTGTGTTGCAATATGTACATTAGAAACAGGAAGCAGCCCAGCACATCCTGCAAAAAACAAATATGGATGGTCCACTGCCCATGATAAAAGCACATTTAAGAGCAGAAATGGCTGGCTGGCAAAAAACTTCTTACAAGGAAAATACATAAGAAGCATAGTGGGAATGTGAACCCTTGAATGTAATTGAAGCAAGCTACACATGGAGGATGTCTGACACAGAATCAACTCTCTCCTCTGCATGAATTCGATTGTCAGATTCTGACCAGAGCCTGAAATCTGTCGAACTCTTTCTGTAGAAACTTATCTTTTGGTAATTTAAATCTAATTGAATCTTTGCACTGTCTGGCACTAATTTTTTAAACCGTGTTAAAAGAGCAATGCAAGAAGAAAAAAACAAAACAAAACAAAACCCAAAAGCAATTAAATAAACATAACAAGACAAAGCTTATGTATCTACAGATATGCAACTCCCAATACACACTAAGAACAATTTTTGTAATGGTAGAAAAGCATCACTTTTAGTACTGAAGAGAGGGGCATGATAAAGAAGTTGTAAGATTGATGGTCTTTGCTTTGTAGTTTTAAAACTCTCAGTTATGTTCTTTGTCTCTCTTTCATATACTTTTTAAGACTTCTCCAACCATAGCGCTGGAATGGAAAAATGTAAATTATATTATGAGAGCAAGATTGCCTAAGTAAATACAATTATGTATTTGGATACATACAGTTTTATTGTAAAGTGAAGATTATGTTTGCCATTTCAGGTTAAACTTTCTGTTTCTAGAAAAAATTGATAACATACTCTTAACGAGTTTTATGGCTAATAGATTTGTTCAATTTTAACCCAAGATAAATGCAGATTTTTAGCCTGGTATAAGAAACGACAAAAGTATAGCCATTAGAAAAATGTGGTACTCAAAAATGCATGCTCCAAAAGTTCAGACATGGACTCCAATATTGTGCTCTCCCTAAAGGCACAAAACTTTTCTGGATATCAAAAAAATCCATAAATATAAGCAGAGAAATTAATCTGAGTTTAAATATACCCACAATATAGGAAAATAAGATTTTATTTATGTTTGAGATATGCATTACTTTAATGCTATTCCAGGTACTCCTAGCAGTGTTTAAAATATACCTCCTACACACCAGCAGCAATCCACTGACCTTCCAAGAACACTGCTCTTGGCAGCAAAATAAACTTAAACAGAATAACAACAACAAAAAAAAAAAAACCAGTATCAACCAGAAACCCAATATTTACCCTTTCCTCAATTCTTGCAAAGCTGAGGAGGAAAAACAAGTTCTTCAAGTTTGTGCTGCAGTTAAGCGACTCAAGTTGTTACAGATCACCCCAGGGCAAGAGCTCCAAGCATATGCAACCACAGTGTTCAGATGAACTGCCAGCATCTCCTTCCCCTCCATCCCAGCATACCCAAACCAGGCACTATGGGCTGGGCACATTTTTAATTCCACAATGAGGCACTTCATGACATTCAAGACATGAAGTTTGTCACCACTGCCAATATTTGGAGAGATTTAAGACCCAGTCCCATATAGCATGCAGTGGCAGTAGGTTAATCTTGAAATATAAAGCATGGATACTCTTAGCAAGGTCTGCATTCAGAAAATAAAAGGGGTGTAGGCTTCTGGCTCTTATCTGCTGTTGCAGCTACAGCCTGGAATGGAACTACACCCCTCAGCTGGAAGGACTGATAATTCTCTTGCCATAGCCTCTGGATGTTTCCTCTAATGATCCCAGCATTACTCCTATCCTGTCTGGATTGACTTTTGCTCAGCATGCTCTCAACCATGCCCCAGTCTCCCACAAACAATGAATAACGCAATCAACTGCTCAAGCTAAATCAGCCAAGAGTTATAAAGCTGAGTTTCGACATATTGAAAACACTTCAATCAATGTCACTTTACTAAACCTTCTCTATGGCTTGATATACACATTAAATACAAGGGTGGCAAACAGGAACCCTCCTGAACTGCACAGGGAGAGAACCATCACAGGCAACGAACCCGAACATAGCACCAACAATGTGCCAACAACAGGCTCCTCTGATTCCATTGTTTAAGCATAAGGTTTGAAAATGGACAATGAGGATGCTTTTGGAAAGACTACATTAGGAACATTTGGGAAATGATTCCATTTTCTATCAATTCCAAAACAAAGCACAGATATATGATAAGATATCAGCTGCATATGAAAAAAATAATACATTTGAAAAACCCATGATTTCTCAAACAAGTTGATAATTGATATTGTTTAACAGCAGCATTATTGCCACACAATTTTTTATTACAGATTTTGATGTGCAATAGGGTTTTACATACATACATTTGCTATGCTATGTGAACTACCAGAAACATCCTTTTCTATGTTTGTGTGATTTATTAAATCATAAATCATAATAGCACGTGCCAGAAATTCCTTTTGAAGGACATAATAAGGTAATAATCATGCTATGAACTCCCTTCTCTTTCTTCAGAGAATAAAATGCACTAGCAACATATCTGTTTACTGCCCCATGATAGAAAATGAAAGCAAGTGTGATGGTTGCACTGTACACTTTCCATTCCTGCATTTGGCTGGCAAAGTGAGCTTTGTTCCTTAATGTGCTGTCAGAGACAAAAAGAATGGCTTCTCCAACACTTCTAAAGAATAACTAAAAACCTGTAAGGAAAAATAAATTGAAAATAAAATAAAATAAAATAAAATCAACAGTTTCAGCAGCAATCCAGATCTGGAATACAATCTATTTTCTTTTTTGTTCCTGGAAGACACTGTGGCTAAATCACATATTACAATTTCTAAAAAGTAAAAAGATGGAGACCTCTGAAAAAATATATCATTTTCAAGAGTGAAACTAGGTATTAAGCTTCGTTTTGCTCAAGTGACACCAAAACACTCTAAATATTAAATACCTCTACACATACTTTCTTCATTTTAGCTCATGATATACAAAAGATCTTTTTTCCTTAGATTTTGCTAATACATAGCTCAAAATTAAATCTCATCATTGTGTGAAGACTCATTCCTGTACTGTGCCATGTTGATTCTGCAAGAAGCTTACATTTTTAATTAAGTTTAAGATAAAGTGCATGCACCATGTTATTTTACAGAATTATAAATTTAAATCACAGCAAATTCATGCTGTGCTGAATTGGCGTCTGTACTCCTGTACTGTCCAGGTTCTCACTGTTTAATACTCCCAAGAGTGTCCATCAGCTTTGGGTCAGAATTTAGAATCCAGACACTTTCATTCATCGTATTATAGTTATGCATAGTGCATACACTTTTAATTAAGAGTATGACTATGGCGTGTTCATACTCTGTCATGTCTAGGGACAGACATAATGTCTAATGAATACCATATATGATTGTAATGATGACTGGTGAGCATCCTTATTAACAGCTATACTTTTTCAACATCAACATATGAATGAGTATCCTGGGAAACAGTATCATTTTATGACTCCACTAAACAGATCATAATACAATAATTACTGCCAGGGTCAAATTGCAGTTTGGTGAAGTTCTTTACATGAGAATTTTGATACTCTGTTTATCTAAAGTCCAAATTCTGACTGAAATATGAGAAGAGCAAGTCACCGCTTTTCTAATATTACACGCTTAAATCTTAGTTTATTTACAGCTTCCAGTAGCTTTCAGCTAAATTTCTCATTGCACCCACTGCCATGTAGCTGAAGAAGGCTAACAAACCCCTCAGTGTTCACATGACAACCTTTGTGCAAATGCATCCTTATTTTGTCATCTACTGGCAGCGTGCTTCCCAGCCATGTTCTCTGCCAGTCCTTACCAGTTTGCCAATTACACAAGCTGCTTCCCAGACATCAGACAAAAATTCCACAAGACTGCTGTGCAAGTGTACCCTAATTAACCATCAGCTTAATTAGACAATTTACTGTGTAATTAGCAGGCAATTAGTCAACACCTTTCAGATCTTATTGACTGCTGTGACAGCCTTCCTTAGTCTACACATTCCCATACGCTTCCACGTCCATGATCCCACCCCATCCTGTATGACAGCAATCCTTGCAAGGGAAGCAAAATTATATTACATAACAAGTGAAGAGGAAGAAAAATCAATATACAGCCTGTTCATTTATTGAACTATCTTCTAGCCAAGACTTTCTTATTTTTCTGGTAACAGAAGGTCAGCTGCTAATGAAAAATCATCCATCTATAACATTAGCCTATGGGTTTTTTATTTCTAATATGTTTTAGGAATTTATAGGGTTTTTTAACTCAAATTGCACAGAATTATGAGAGAAGTCAGACAAAAAGAAGTTAAGGAAAAAAATAATTTGTAAACTTATTTAAAAATTGTAGCTTTAAGTATATTGCTGAGAACTGTAAAAAGGTTTTGATAGCTGCTTTTGAAACCTATAGTTGGCATTGTAATTAACTGCTTCATAGTCCAAAAAGCACCAGGAAAGTCAAAGCAAATTACTTTGAAGTATAAAAAGTCAATACTCAATAATAATTCAGTGACATTAGTGTAATTGAGTAGAAATAATTTTTTGAAGTAGTATAAAATTCTCCATAAAAATCTGAAGTTGTATGCCCTTATATACATAGTGTGAAAATGTACAATTAAAGACTATCATAATATGTATATTAAGGGAATATTAAAAATGTGTGTTCCTATCCTACATTGGATTTTGCAATTAGCAGTGACAAGAGCATTTTGTGTAATTTTTAAAGTAATAATTCCAAAGTTCATGGGGTGGAGATGCTTGTCTCCTGCTGCAATTAACTCCAGAAGATTCAATCACAAAAATCCTACAATTTCTGTCTGAAGGATGGAGTCTCATAAAGCCACAATCTCTATTACAATAAAATATTTAGATAATTTAAAATCTCAAATAATTATAAGAAATGTTATTTAGAATACACTCACATACATATTTGCATTAGTAGAAGGTATTTTAACATAATCTATCAGGTTTTTTAAACATATGTGACTTCATTCTGCTGTTGCAACAACATCTATCAGGAGTAAATGCAATTATATCACCAAAACATTCAAAAATCAGCTCTTTGTTTTCTCAACTTCTTGTGTGGGCAAACCAGATGTTAAACACAGCCCTATCAGTTTCATTTAACAAGTGGGAACTCAAGACCTGAGATAAATTGAGCATTTAGGATAAGCATGTTGCCTTTACACAAAAACTACACTGATAATAAGCAAAAATCCTTTGAAAAATGATTAATTTAAAACTGTAGACCTACATACGGAAACATATGCCACTTAAGTTACATCATTTCAGCTTAGTGTCTGCAAGCTATACACCACTACATACATACTTGACATGGATATAAGAGTGTCCATGCAGAGCCAGTTTGTTTCTGCAAACATGCTGCAAGGTTGCATGGTCCAATTGCAAATCTATGGGCAATGGCTGTTGCAAGAGATGCTTCAGCCCTCTTATGTTCTTCTTGGTGGAGATAAGGAAAAGCACTCATCCAATAGCAGGGCTGCCATTTAATGTGCAAAGCTGAAACAAGAGACAACCAGCTGGTGCCCTGGGGAGAAGGCACGGTGCTGGAAGCATGTCTTCCCCAATACATTTATAATACTGATAATGTTAGTGGGCAGAGGAGGGGTCCCAAAGCGTCACCTAGACTCTTGCAGAAGCCAATGTTTGACCACAGCTACCTACTTCACATGCAGATTCTGAATGTAGACCTCAGCAAAGATGCTGAACTGTAAATTGCAGCAACTGAAGCATAAATATCATTCTTCTTGAAATTCCCATTCAGAATCTCAGTAGACCTACTGAAATCTGGATTGCATTCTGGGTTTGAAGAATCATGGAATCATGGA
>VYZX01027615.1:7553-82503 GCA_013401335.1 Brachypteracias leptosomus | reverse complement strand
TATTAGTCCGTGTACGCGTTGTTTATTGATCTCCCGCCGCAATCTTGAAACTCAAACAAAAAAATAAAAAAGATTAATTGTTTTCATACTTGCTTTAGGAGGGTAAGGGCATTAAAAAAGTATCCACATGGGTTGAAATCATAAAGCTTTACAGAAACCTGATGTCAAACACAGATAAATTGCCTTATTTGGCATAAGTTAAAAAATTTTCTAAGAAAAAGAAAATTCCCAGTAAAAAAAACGAGGAGACACTCAGAGACACCTATAGTTCTCTCAATACTCTTGTCTACTTTTGTTCCACTCTTTTCACTGGCTTAAATTCAAGTCTGTTTAAATTAAGCAACTGAATAATCACCTTATTGTCTTTGTATTGTAAAAGGTGAGAATGTAAAACAGGTGAGTTTGTCCCTTCCCAGCTGTTGTATTCCCAAGCTCTATAAAGTGTCACGTATTCATCTTGCAGAAGTGTTGTGGTTTAAGGTTTGGGGAAGAGGAGGGATAGGTGGAGCGGCTATTCCACTCCCCTTCCTGCCACACTCTATAAAAGGACACAGGAAGTTCTGCTCGCCCCTTCCTCGCTGGGATTGCTGCTGGCATCGGACTGCACGTTTCTGTGGCTGCTACAACTCCACGTGGCTCGGGAGGAATCCAACAACATCTGAGGATCGGTGTTGTATATATTTGTATATATACCTTCCCTTGATACCTTTGTTTCTCTCCCTTCCTTCAATATCCCTTTTGTTACTCCCTGTTAAAAGTTGTAATCTTGATTTCCAACTTTGTGTGAGGCCTTTCTTCCTCCCCTGGGAGGGAAGAGTGGAGGGGGAAGAGGGGTGAAACAAATTCTGCTCCGTAGGGGGTTGCCCTGAGCCTTAAATGGAGGCAAGAATTCAGTATCTGCAAATAATGAGTCTCTTTTAAGGCTACAGTCAAAAATAGACTTGAGAAAATTGCTGACAGAGGTGGTATTTCTGACCTTTATTGAGATGTTTAGTTTTACTCTTAAGCATTGGATATGCTGCATCAGAAATGTTGCTTGTTCTATTAGCCTAAGATATTTCATAGACTCATAGAATCACATAGTAGTTTCAACTGGAAAAGACCTTCAAGATCATCAAGTTGCACCTTAGTCCTAGCCCTATCAACATCACTAAATCATGTCCCTAAATGCAACATTTACCTGTCTCTTAAACAGCTCCAGGGATGATATGAGCCACCAATGTGCAATCGCAGCCCAGAAGGCCAATCACATCCTGGGCTGCATCAAAAGAACTGTGGCCAGAAGATCAAGAGAGGTGATTCTACCCCTCTACTCTGCCCTGGTGAGACCTCATCTGGAGTACTGCATCCAGTTCTGGAACCCCCAGCACAAGAGGGATGTGGACATACTGGAGTGTGTCCAGAGAAGGGCCACCAAAGTGATTAGGGGAACGGAGCATCTCTCATATGAAGACAGACTGAGAGAGTTGGAGCTGTTCAGCCTGGAGAAGAGAAGGCTCTGGGGAGACCTTATAGTGACCTTCCAGTATCTGAAAGGGGCCTACGTAAGGGCTGGGGAAGGTCTATTCAAAAGGGTTTTTAACGATAGGACCAGGAGTAATGGTTTTAAGCTAGGAAAGGATAGATTTAGATTGGATATTAGAAATAAGTTCTTTAGCATGAGGGTGGTAGATCACTGGAATGGGCTGCTCAGGGAGGTTGTAGAGGCCCCATCCCTGGAGTCACTCAAGGTCAGGCTTGATGGGGCTCTGAGCAGCCTGACCTAGGTAGAGATGTCTCTGCTTCTGTAAGAAGATTGGACCAGATGACCTCTAGAGGTCCCTTCCAGACTAAAACATTCTATGATTCTATGATGACTCCACCACCTCCCTGGACAGGTTGATGTGTCCGAAGTGCAGGACCCAGCATTTGGCCTTATTGAAACTCATGGAATTGGTCTTGGCCCAGTGATACAGCCTATCTAGATCTCTCTGTAAAATCATTTTTTCAGGTTTAATTACTTTGTTTTATATTGTTCTTCAGGTTCTTGACAGAGCATCATACTATTGTGGGACTAATTCTAGTTTCTGTCCAGCTCACTAGAATATGAACATAAAGTACCTCCTATCTACATAAATGGATGTTTTATTGCTCAAATAAATACACTTTTATAAGAGTAGTAATTCATTTAATGCCAAAAAGACTGGTTTTGACCATACCTGTTTTGTATGTCTCCCCATCAGACACATGTATGCTCTAAATAACTCCATATTAGTGGAATCATTTATTCGTTTTGACTTTTTCAAGCTGTATAAAAAAGTTAGATACTTTGGAAGGCTTTAACATCAAAATTGTTTCAATAAGTTGTAGGTTTGCTTTTAGGGTCCTTTTATATATATATATATCTGTAAAACCAGATATATTATTGGTAAAATATCTTTCCTTTCCAAAGTGGAACAGCAAATAACTAACATAAAGATCAGTATAACTGTCATTCAACTTAAACCTTGGGAAAGATAAAGTTTTATAACCCTCTAGCATAGAGAAGCTCTGATTTTCATTTTCTTTTGAACACGATTTATCTAGAACCAGCATTCTGTGTATAATGAAAATACAAATTGTTATGGGTAGATTTGTAGAGAACCCAGATCTTTAACATCTTAAACTTGCATATATATTTGCAGAAAAGCTGTGGGTCTGCTTATCTAATGGAAAGAGGCTTCACTTCTGAAAAGCCAAATTCCTGTCTAACTTTTCTTCTAAAACATTTTTTTTATAATGGAGCCATGTTTACAATTATTACTTATGGTACCAGATGCTTGTCACAAACATAAATAAACTATATAATTATTTTGAAATAGCATAAAATGGGTTATATTAACAAAGCCTTATTGCATATTAAATGTTTGGGCTTTGTCCACTTGGCTATTATTCCACAATGTGACTGCAGCCCGAACTGTCATCATTTCATTAAGATTTGACTTTTGCCTATAACTGCTTCCTTTTCTTCTTGGGTTGTTTATTATCTAATGTCCAAATATCTGTCCTCTTCAGCGCTAATGCAGACATAGAATGACTGCTATGGATGAGGTTGAAACACAGATCAAATTTAGCCCTTCAGCTGACAAGGGACAGTACTGATTTAGATCTAAACCCTTTATTGCAAGTCACGATGGGAACACTTATCTTTAAAAATAGTAGACCTTTTGACTGAATGTGTTTCAAATAAGCCATGTTTTATATATAAGACAGTGAAAAAGTGGAGGTTTTTTCCAAGACTTTCCACATCCAAGTCTAACTTTGCTTTAGCAATTATGATACAAAATGTAGGAGAAAAGGAGTGTAGGATTAAATAAATAATTAAACAGTGGTTCCTCCCACTTTCTAATGCTCCTGGTGTAGTTATTTCACCAGTTATGCACCCACCCAGTCATCTTTCCACTTTGGTCATACCTCCCCAGTTCACTCTTGAGAATACTGGGGAACATGACATCAAACATCTTACAAAAGTTAAGAGGCATGACATCTGTGATTCAAAAAAACACGGGTTCAGCAGTGTCACAGATAGAAACTTGATCAGCCTACAGAACTTTTACTGTCTTATCCATGTTGGCTTTTAGACAGCTCTTTTTTTTTCCCCCCTTCTAGGTTCTTCTCACATATAGGATATACCTCAAAGGTCTCTGACCAGAAGAGAAATTACACTGTCTCATCCAGCTTGCAACATAACAGCTGAAGAGTGAACCTGCTCAGAGGGAGATTTGCAAAGGCATGACTTACTGCTAGATAACAAACTCCATGTTTTATGGAGCATGTTCTAAACCAACCATAACTGTTCACAACTTCATTGAATCTATTATCTAATAAAAAAAACCCCAACTAAAATCTGTTGCAATTATTTGCAAGAATACAATGCTCCTACTGGTTATAATTTCATGCTGAGCAATCCAGTAAACAACATACTGTCTTCCAAGCAGCCAGGCATTTCCACTTAGTTTAAAATTACAGATGAAAGTTCCAGCTTGAAAAAAGGACTTGTCTATTAGATAAGCTTCTCACATAATGAGATGGTATTTCTGTGAATAAATGACAGTGTCAGTAGTAGCTGTCAGTCAGACAGGTTGGTTGGTGAAATATTCATAGGAACTTTGCAGTAATCCTTAAACTCTGTAAGCCTTTTGAATTTTCAGTGGGTCAGCTACTGCATTCACATTTGTGTGTAGCACTCACTGACTTCTTCCTGAAAGGGGCTACATGAAATGCTAAAGAAATGCCATTGGTAAGGTTTCATTATTCATCTTGCACATTGTCATTTTTCCCTAATACATTTAATGAATTTATTTCTACTGCAGGTTTTTAATGTAAAGAACCACAGAGCATATTGGATATACTCTGACTTCTACATAAACTTACCTAAATAGTCTCAGATAAGTCTATTTCAGACAATAAAATAATAGTGATTTAAGTTATTATGAATAAACCCACAACAGGGCAGAGAATCTTGATGTTAGTAGAAAAATAACTCCTAATCTTAATTTTAATATTTTATAATAAATATTACAACCCCAAAGAAATCTATATGCCATCCTGCTATAACTCAAACGATTTTATTATGAATCATTAGCTGTTCAAATAGATGGGCATTAGAATAGAAAATATACAGGCCTGTAGACCAGAGTAGTTTATTTCTAAAAGTGGACCTGGAAGTGATTGATGTTTAAGATAGACTTGCACTGGAAAATTGCCTTCTAAATATGTGTAATAGTGCTTAGGCTCTTGTATCACTTGTTTATCCATGCTGGAGTCTCTTCTAAACCTGCAGTTTCCATTCTGGCATGACCTAAACAAGATCTACTGGTCGACAAAAAGAACAGAATATGCATTTGAAGTATACAAGACTCTAAATGTCCCCAAAAAACTCTTTTCCTATAGGGAAATTCATGGTGGAAGAGGGCTATGGACTTACAGAATTAAATAAGGAAAAATGATTGGTTTGGGTACCTGGGATACCTATTTTCACATACTGAAAGGATTTGTCAGACATTTATTTGATTAGTTTACAGTAATATCAAAATAATCCAGGACTTGCATACCTGTACCTCCTTAAAAGCAGCCACAACTTCAGAGAGACAATCTACTTTGTATTGACATGCTTGGTATTTCATTTGAACAGATTCTTCCTGTGAAGGAGGAAATACATAGGACTTGCAAATTCCCTCATTTGATGGGGATTCTTTTAAGCTACTTCTTTCTGCCCAGAAATGGTAACTAAAACAAACAAACAAAAAAAACCAAAAAAACTTTTTGAGTATCTGATAGAAATAGAAGACGAACAGTTGTCCTGTTTCTGAAAATAGTTATATTGCAAAAGGCATTACTTTACAAGGCTGTTTAAATGCTTACCTTAAAGGAACTTCATCCCCTGGTAAAATAGAATAGTTACGAACCATAAGTGACTAGGTAACAAGCCTATCTAAACTCTGACTTGTAGAAAATACATGTAATCTTGTAGCAAATAAGATAGTATGCTAAATTGGCATGCATTTTCTTTAAAAGTATCGGAACGTGGCAAAACTTCATCATGGACCTAACATTTAGGTGATAAAACTGGATTCTTATTTTATGCAAACTAATGGAAATCTCTCTACAGTCAAGAGTCAAAAGTTAGCTCTTTCCATATCCAATGCAAACTTAGCTTGGCTTCCAAATATTGTGTTATATATGTAATAGCAAGCTATACCCACCAGAAAAGGAAGCAATGGGTATCGCCCGCTCTCTCTCTCTCCTTTAAAATAAAGATCCTTGATTTCTGTATATTAAGAATCAACAGTTTTATAGAGATTTCTGTCAGTGTAATCATATTTAAAGTATTTTGTGGCAGTAGAAGCTTAGCAATTTTCACTTTCAAAAAACAATATTGTAATTTCTTAGCCTTTGTACTCTATGTTTTATAGGCAATTTGACCAACAAGTTTTCTTTTTCCTGCCTTATGTAAATAGAAAAACACTGCTCCAGTCTGAGAGCAATTAGTCAACTGTTTCCCTAATTCATTTCCTCCCAGAGTTAGGCTACCATGTAATTGACCATGACATCCTCGTCCAGTCATCCAGCTTCCAGCGCTGCCCCTGAGGAAGACAGGTTCCTATCCTGCTGCCAGTATTGCAGTAGACTACCAGCTAAAATCTAAAATGCTATGTAGCTGTGATCCCGTTATTTCCCCCTCTTATCAGTCTTCTAAAGTCTTTCTGCTTAATAATGACAACCCCACTGATATCAGTTTCTAGTCCGGAAGTTAGACATCCCTTTTAAATCTCAGAGATAAGTATTCAAAAATTCCAAGCCTCTGACACAAAACTGTAAAGAATTAAGCCTTCCTACTTCTAAATAAGTGAATCTCCTTTGCTTGTCTGAAAGTTCAGATAAAGATGACTTTCAAAGTAAAATCACTTTGCAAAAAGGTACACATCGACTACTGAATGGTGAAAAGCCCATTTAACAAAAAGACCTCGGTTCACTTGCTTTTTTATCTCTTCTTCATGACAGAGTTTTGGCCAGCTGCCATTTGCTTTCTCCTCATGTCCTGCAAGTGACAGCAGACTTGTAGATAAACCGATTAGGCAGACTGAGATGCTTCTCCAGTTGCTTTAATTTTTCTTTGCCACCTCAAATGGAGATGGAGTTGCTCTCAGTGGCAGTGGTGTCACTGCTGGCTGTGACCCCAATGACAAATCCTTTTGCGTGTGTCCCTTGTGCTACTAACCTATCCCTGGAGGACTCATCCAGCCACTCTTCTGTTAATTTGCAGTATTTTGTGGAACCCAAGGTATCAAAATTCAAATCTATGATGATTTTCCATATTAAAATAATAATTAAAAAAAAATAAATACAGATGAGAGAAAATGGTTAAGTCAAAAGGGGGAAAGTGAAAGAAAATATTGTAACTTGCAGGAGACGCAATTTTTTTCTCAAGTTTCTGACAATAGAAGTCATCATTGAGTTCTCTGGAAATATGATATAATAGAGATAACATTTCAGAAAGGACATTATCATTTTCTGCAGCACTGAGCAACTATACCTTTCAATGTCAGTTAGACATAAAGGTTATTTGGAAGATAAATGTGTCATGCAATGTGCTTCCACATTGCTTTTCATCTTTAAGATCTTATTTTCTCCTTCCAGCTCTTCTATGCCTGTATAAGAACTGCATTTTGGACCAGATCATCCATCATTCTGTATTCAATGAAATAGAAACAAACATCTTTCAAGGGTTCCTTTAGGGGTGTATTAATGCCAGCATGTCTCCAAACAACCTTCTGTAGTAGTTGAGCACTGTATTTGCTGTGAGATGCCCTTTTAGGTGCATTTATTCAGGTAGTGATGTGTCATGGCTAAAGTAAGCAAGAAAAATTTCAGTCAAGCACCACTCATCCTTTCAATCTTGAAGGAATGTATCTCTCAACAGTTTCTGAGGTTCATTAGTACTAGTGCCTTTGCATCTGTGATGGTTGGAGGGTACCTGAGACTAAATTTATAGGGGAAAAATGGATAAAGCTGTCCTCAGGCATCGTTCCACTATTCCATAATGTGCTAGTTCTCCTGTTTGGCTATAACTCAGTTGCCTCATCATCCCTATTGCAGTCTGACATTGCTTTTTTCTGTTGCACAATGCTTCAGCTCTAGATTTAGAATATTTGGATCAGGGATGGTTGTTTTGCAGTATTATCATTCCTGGTTCCAATGGACATATATTGATAAAATAGCTATACACACATACTATTATCTTCACAAATGCTTCTTGGAGGTTTACAGACCTAAACACAATCAATTACTTGGAAAATTTTAGACAATATTCACTGATCTTCCAATCAGTTATCCAGGACTTAAAAATAAAACAAGCAAATCCTGTTCGCTACACCACTGCATCTTCTAGTCTGTGGCTAGAGAAAAGAAGGCAGCGCCTTTAAAGAGAGTACTCAGTGGTGTGATGAGGTAAATCATTCACTGTGGGATTATATTTGTCATTAATTATGAAAATTACTCCAAGTAATTCCACAGAATGGGTAAGTACTTAATTATTCACACCTACTCACTCTTTTCTGTCAGTAGAGGTAACCTAAGAAGTAGAATTATTCTTCCATAGACACAGATTCTTGAAAGCTATATATTCACCTTTAGTAAACCTAGAATAGTTTGGGTTGGAAGGGACCTTTAGAGGTCTAGTCCAAGCCCCCTGCAATGATCAGGGACATCTTTTACTAGATCAGGTTGCTCAGAGCTTCATCCAGCCTCACCTTGAATGTTTCCAGGGATGGGGCATCTATCACCTCTCTGGGGAAACAGTTCCAGTGTTTCATCATCCTCATTGTAAAAAGTTTCTCTCCTATATATAAACTGAATTTATCGTTTTTCAGTTTTAAACCATTACCCCTTGTCTTATCACAACAGGCCCTGCTACAAAATTTGTTTCCTTCTTTCTTATAAGCTCCATTTAAGTACTGAAAGGCTGCAATAAGGTGTCCCCAGAGACTTCTCCTCTCCAGGTCNCAAGTACTTCTCTGTAGGGCTGCTTTCAGTCCATTCATCCCCCAGTGCCCGTACCTCCTCATTACTTGGAAGAAAGAGACAGGACACAACAGCCCATCTCAAGATAGACTCCAGAGCAGGCTAGATGATTTACCATCTAGAAATAATTGTTTCTTTTCCATTGCTATATGCAGAGCATAGGGTAATTGGAGTCTGGCCACAGGTGCCATAATAACAGGTCTAAATTAGACAGAATGAGGCTAGACCACAGTCTCTTGATTCATTACTGTGTATCCAGATATGTTATGACTGTGCAGAAAAAGAGCAGCAAGTACATCCCTTCCCACAGGCACAGGCAATCAAGGTGCAGAATTGCTTTCAAGTATCAACAGTACAGATACAATCAGCTTAGCTGTGTCACTCACATAAAACTGCAGAGAAATAGCATTTCTGCAAGTTCACAGAATATTCTTAACTGCTAGTAAAAATCCTCAATAATCACACAATCAAATGAGAGCTTAGATATATATGAAATTGTAACTTATCAGTTAAAAAAAAATGAAATAGCAACTTCAATTTATAGAAACTTTAAACATGAATTGTACTTTACTCCTGTAAATTGTATTTATACTTTTTTTAAAAAAAAAAAGTCTGACTGTTCTGTAATGTTTTCATTTTGCAATCACAAGTTATTTTGAAAGGTTTGGGGAAGGATTTGCTTCTTTCTGCTTTTTTAGCACTTAAAAAACTATGCTGTCTGATCCCTTTACCAATCTTTGAATATACTTTTCCATCATCTTCAAGAAATATGAGTGATATCATGCCACAGATTCCCATTTCTGATGCCCCACTAAAGATAAATTCTAAAAGGACTATCTAACCAGTCATTACATAAAAACCCAACTACTTATTGTGCAGTCCTTTATTAACTAAACTTTTATAAAATCATGCTACTTGTTTTGTTGAGGGGTTTGGATTTGGAGGACTTTTTTGTTCTTAATATGCTCTCCATAAGTGATATGTGCTTAAAGACACAAGTCAGAAGCAAGGAGAGGAGGTTCATTGGGAGTCTAATAGCTCAAGCTCCCTGAGACACCTCATCTCTACACTATTGTTCTAGATGGAGACAATGTGTAAGGCAATTAGTCTAAAATAACTATCCCAGAATAATTATTCCCATACAGCTATTTAGTATTCTCACACAAACAAGCTTCTAGATTTTCAAAAAGTCCCCAGAGACTTTTATTCATGTCCTTTCTCCACCCCGCCTCTTCTGTATGCATGGAAGTTATCTACCTGAATAGTCTCTGCCATGCAGCATGCCTCTCTATTCAAATGGTAGAAAAGGAAAACTTTTGCAGAACTTGGCCCATTTCTGCAGGAAGTTTCATGTCCTCTACTCTTAATGGTTTTCACATTAAGCAAATCAATAGATAAGTATGTTTGACCATATTTTCCTTTTTTGAAAGGTTCTTTGCAGTTGATGTGATGGATTTCACTGCCAGCTCTACCAACACATTTTGAGGTGTTAAAATTAGTGCTTACAGTATTACTAACAATACCATAATAAGTGACACTTTTACTTAAATGGGGTAATTTTGTCAGCAGGCTTTGTTTTCAATGTTGGCATCTCACCTCTAGTTCTACTTCCAAGTACTGTTTTATGAAATAACTGTTGTGATAATCGTCTACATAGCTTTAGGAACTTAACAACAGATAGACCAAGACAAAAGACACAGTATGTATCAGTAAAATAATTTCATTACAGCTGTAATTTTATTACAGCAAAATTTTCAATTCTGAGTCCATTGAACTTCCTTTGTATAAATAATTCTCCTGAGGACTTAAAACTAAATCTAAGATAGGGTTCCAAAGACAGCAAGAATTGAGACTATGTAATATTCCATATCTGATTTTAAGCCATTCTTTTCTCCCAGTTTAGCTGTTAGCAGTGATGAAGAGAATGTGTAACCTACATTCAACTCTCACATTCAAATTTTATGTGGATAAGTTGGAATTATGCATAAATTGTCTGCAAAATCCTGTGAGATTCAGTGACAATCAATTACTCCCAGAAGACAACATCCCTTGGGAAAAATATCACTGTCACGACTACTTAAACAGTGATTCCATATTTTAAGGCAGATGAAAAATATTCAAGCTCATGTGGGTTCTATTTTAGACAAATTTATTAAGTTTAGAGGAATAAAACCCAGTTAAGAGTTATAAGTAAACATAGGAAAAGAGGTTTGAATTCATTCAGTCTACTTATAGACTTATTTTCTGCATTTCTTCCAGCAGTGCAGAAATCCTTAACCTAAAATAACAGGCAAGCACATGGCTAAATGGGGGACATCCTTTGGGAAAATAGTAAAATTTCTTGTGTTGCAAAGCACTTAGTGTAGGCCTATGTTTCCACTTAAAAAAAAAAAAAAAAAAAAAGATGGATTTAAACACATTCTTAGAGCTAAGCACTTGCTTGAGTGCTTCCCTGAATTGAAGCCAAATTGAGGGATATAAAAAACTAACAAAGAGGGAAACTCAGAATGATTTGAAATCCATCTAGTGTGCACTCCTGGAGATTTTGTGAAGTCTCAATTTAATACCTATGTATTTCTGACACCAGTATAGCAAGACCACAAAATAAACTCATGAAAGCTGGGAAAATAAAAGTCTAAGACATAGATCAAGCATCTGAACAATTGCTTATTTCATATCCCCAATAGCCAAATCTGACTTACCTGGGCTAAGAAAATCAGAATAGAATGAGGAAAAGTTGAATACGAGATTACACAAAAAGCATTAGAAAGAGAGGTTATATACCAGTGACATTATAATCCATGAAATGGACTATTTCTCTTTGTTTCGTGGAACAAGTCATCTAATGCAGAAGCACATATATGTGTGTTAAGTGATGGCTGATTTAAAGATTTGTGTGATTTTATATTATTTTATGTAATCCTGGTTATGTGGCATAATTCATAATTTTAAATATTCCTTTGTCTGCTAGGACATCTGCTCTCATTTGAAATGGTGCCTGTCCAGTCTGAAAAGTTTGGAGCAGATGGAAGCAACATACATCTTCAGACACTTTCTGATACCAGTTTAAACAAAAAAGTTTTCTCTCAAAGCAATGTGCTGCCATGATGCTGCCTCACAGCAAGCCAGACACCATAGACAGCAGGCAAATTGAACAAAATGGCTAAACCTGTGAAGCTCATGCTTCTGTTTTAATATCAATATTTTACCTTCAGTTGCTGAGGGGACCATAACTAAAGTTGTGTAATTCCTTTCATTTCCATTCCCATGGGAGTTACCTGCTCATTTCCTAGTGACTCATCTCACATGGCAGAATTTCTCAAATTCTCTCTCTTCTGAAAGATTGGAGCACACATCAAAAACTACAACAGCTGATAACAGCAATGAAAGTCGGGGGGGTTGTTTAGGTTGAAAAGAGTGCAAACAAAAGTACTTCTAAAGTTAAGTTCAGCCTACAATCTGAGGCTGAATTTGCAAAGCCTATAGGACCTTTAAATGCTTCCAAAGAAAGCAACACAGAACATATACTTTTCTTTCTGAATATCATAAAGTTAGTTCAATGAATTATTATTCTGCATTGCATTAAGAGTTAGAAACACTTCAGTAGAGATAGCTGTGCTGGTATTATATATTTAAGTTACTAAACCCCCCAGAAGCATAATACATTACTGTCAAGATGATACTAGACAAGATAGTGGGATGAAAATCATAAAAGGAATAGGACCAGCAGCTTGTAAAAATGAGTATACCAAAAAGCAATAGAAGTGTCATATTTTTCCTCTGTCTAGAAGGATAGGAAGACACTTTGGAAGAATCACCATCTTGGCAAGTTCAGCTCTAACATCTTTGGTTGTACTTCTGCTGCATTGTTGCTTGTCACAACGGTCCTAACATTACCACATTCCCCCATGAGTTAGGAAACACCCTACCCATTTGGGCAGAAGAGATGTTATTTTAATGCACACCCAAACATTTTCTACTAAACATGTAGCTATGCAACCAAGTTCTTGCACATTTTGGACTACTATGTGACAAACCCCCTGGAGCCACAGGGTAGTGACCACTGCTTGAGGTGGAGGCTCAGAGCTTGACCTCCACTACCTTGATTCACAGGGAGATAGTTAACAACACCCATGGCCGTGTTCTCTTCACAGTGATGCAGCTCAAAGCACTCCATGAATGGAAAAATAGCAACAAAAGAATGAAAAAACACACTCCAGCCATACCAGTTTCCCACTGCCCAACAGACACAGGGAAGTGTGAATTGGGTAAAAGAACCACAGCTGAAGCTAACTGAGCCTCTAGGAGTCCATCTCAATGTGGGGTGGAAAGCACAGACACTAAATTAGTTTCTCTCATCACAGTGAGTTACTTCTGTGTGCAAAATTCATCATTACAATTATTACTAGTAGAAATGCTTTTGCCCAGCTGGGAAGAACTCGTGTTTTTCTAGGAAACCACTGCCAAACATGATGCAAAGCAGCAATCACAAAGGAACATACCACACTGATTTCAGTAGACATCAATCCCAAGTTAAGACAGAGAAAAAGCATCTTTGTCTACTATATCCTTATGCTAATAATAAAAGAATTCCATACTGATAGCAATTTATACTAGATTACAATACACCCTAGAACAAATTTCTTCCTGTAGCTTCAAAATGTGCTGAAACTGGAAAGCATATTTTTAGAAGTTCATGAATATAAACAGTCCTGCTCAAGAGAGGTATATAAGGAAGACAAACAGTTTACAATTATTTTAAGCAACATAACAAATACCTTCCTCAGCACATACCTTTACTGAAATATTTACAGAAATTTTTCTTGGCACAAACCTGGCCAATATTTTCTCCACATTGCCTGTGTTCAAATAGGCTTTAAGGACATGTCACTCCCTGCAAATAAGTTAGCTTCATGTGGAAGACAGAGAAATTATTAGCATGAAATAAATACCATGCTGTTCTCTTGATTATCGGTAAATCTGAGTGAATCCATTTGAAAAGTCTCCTTGTGAGATACAGCAGGGGAGCTCAGCAGCAAAAATATGTTGAATAGCAGTAGAACAAGATTTTTTTGTGTGCTCTTCCTGAATATATATCATACCTCCAAAATAGGACAAGTTTATCCTTTTTAGCAAGTCATTAATAATATATTTCAATACTTGTAAAACAATAATAATAAATGCACATGAAATGGAAAAAAAATGAACAGTCTAAAATAAAAGATTGATTGCTTCTGACCTTTCTTCTGTCCTGCATATTTTGATTAACCTAATTTACCAGTTGTAATTTCTGACCCAAAAATAGAAATCTAGATGTGCTGAAAAATCTCTATGTGTCCAAGATGAATTACACTGTACCAGTGCAGATTTATTCTCCTCAGCCTTAGCACCACTGAACTCTCTCCATGAGTAGCTGGACTGTATTTAATCAGAAAATGTCCCAGAAGCAGCTCTGGGGTATCTGTGGTGTTCCAGGTATGTTTTAGCCTATTAAAATGTTTGTATTGTATGCCTCTAGGACAGAGAAGGAGAGACCACTTTAAAACCTCCCCAGATCTTGTTGAGCTCAGGACCTGGAGCTAGATAGGTGATAAGAAGCAGTGCCTGTCACAAGAGGTTGGCTTTTTTATAGTTTCTGATTCTATAAAAGAACTTGCAAGAGTAACACAAAATCCTCTGCAGTTTTCTTTTTTGCTTTATGCCACTTCTCTTTCACGGTCTTTATTTTAAGAAAGGAGTCACTGATGTTCACGTCTACACAGAGACCATCTCCCCACCCCTCCTCCAGGACTGCATGGCCCTTCCATTTCCCCCTGCTCCTTCAAACATAGTCATTCAATTTGAAGAGGTGTCAGTGAGACAGAAAATCAGGAAGTTTTACAAACTTCATGGATGAAAGAAGCTTTGCTCTACCAAGATTGTCTTCCTATTGTAAAAAGCAAAGACGTTGTTTCAAAAAAGCTTGGGTCTCAAAGAGAGCCATGAGTAAAGTGAAAACTTTTATGTAGCAATCCGTGGGAGTTTGTGTGTTTTGGTATAGGTATCTATGTAAAAGTGAGTCTTTTGTATACCAGCAATCTTTTCTGACTACATGTCCTGGGTGATCCCTAGTGATTGTTACATAAAAATGTTTTAAAGTGTACATATTCATGATTTATTTCCCTTACTGCCAATTCTCAGCTGTTTTTTCATATAAAGCAAGCTAAGCAGAGCCAAGATCAACCTTAGTTCGGCATGCTACAAACTGCAAAATTTGTTTTCCTCACCATCTGTTACTGCAATCCAAGGATAGAAATTATAAAGTTAAAGACTTTTTAAAAAAAAAAAAAAAAAAAAGTCATAGATTGCCTCACAAGAGTAACAGTTTTCAAAGATCTCTCATGGTCTCCCTGAGGAAAAGCCTACTAACCTCATGGCAGCCAAGGTAGTAAAAATGACACCATGTGCCCAGTCCCCTTCCTTTAACTTCTACAGCTGAATCTAGTCTCCTGATAATAGCCCCAGTGCAGGTCAACTGTACCAACGATAACAGCAGTATTGGAAAAGACAGGAGGTCTTCTCTTCTGCAGGCTGAACAATCCCAGTGTCCTCAACCCATCCTCATAGGATAGATGCTCCAACCCTTGGATAATCTTTGTGACCCTCCTCTGGACCCGCTCTAACAGATCTATATCCCTTTTATGGTGGGGACACCAGAACTCGATGCAGTATTCCAGGTGGGGTCTCACAACAGCAGAGTAAAGGGGAAGAATCATCTCTCTTGACCGGCTGGCCACACCCCTCCTGATGCATCCTAGAATACAGTTGGCCTTCTGGGCTGCCTGAGCGCACTGCCGGCTCATGTTGAGCTTCTTATCAATCAACAACCCCAAGTCCTTCTCCTCCGGGCTACTCTCAATCCACTCTATACCTAGTTTGTAGTTATTCCTGGGATTGTTCCGACCCAGATGGAGGACTTTGCACTTTGATTTATTGAACCTCATGCAGTTGGCATTGGCTCATTTCTCAAGTCTGTCAAAGTCCCTCTGGATGGCCTCCCTTTCCTCAAGCGAGTCCACTGTGCCACACAGTGTCATCGGCAAACTTGCTGAGGGTGCACTCAATGACACCGTCCATGTTGCTGACAAAGATGTCAAACAGCAACGGATCCAAAACGGACCCCTGAGGAACTTCACTTGTCACTGATCTCCACCCAGACCTAGAGCCATTGATCACAATACTTTGAGGGCGACCCTCCAGCCAGTTCTTTATCCACCGAGTGGTCCATCCATCAAGTCCATGTCTCTCCATCTTAGAGAGAAGGATATCATGTGGGATGGTGTCAAATGCCTTGCACAAGTCCAGATAGATGACGTCAGTTGCTCTTCCTATATGCCAGACAAGTTTTGCAGTCACCACTGGGAGAAGGTAGGGAGAGGAAAGATTCACGGTTAGAAATGAGAACACAACAGAGGTTACCTTGACCTTGTTGTAGAACAGGAACTTTCCAGAAAGTAAGAATAGTCCCACTAAACTACTTGGAGAATAAAATTACTACTGTGCTTTAATATTTCCTCATTTTATTTTATTCCCAGTAAAAGTTGAAAAGCAGTGTGACAGGTTACAACAGAGAATGTTTTATTTCTCTTGTTATTACAACTACTACATAGTAATTGCATAGTAAGATAGAAAAGAAGATAGGTATGGTAATGAAGAACACACCTATAACAAAACCACTTCAACATAATTTTGTCATAAAACAATAACAACCTCCCCCTATTTATGAGGTCAACAGTGAATTATCCCTTGGTACAATTGTTACAAAACTAAATGGTATTTTTTACTTCAGCTTCAGTTACTTGCATAATACATCATTATTTGCTAAGATTATCAAGTATTTCATACGGGCTAACATTGATTAATAAATGCATCCAGACTAAACCAGTTTTCATGCATTCAGCTAAATAATTCAGTATACTCCATTTCCAGATGACTTACTTGAATTTATTTAAAAGAATCTCAAAAGGAAAAGATGTTAAAAAAAATTAAATTAATCTAAACATTGTAGACATTTGATATGGTCAGAACAGGATTGCATCCTCATATACATCCATGATTATGTGAATATACAGTGTGCTACACACTGTGATCTGCAATCTTAGTGCTTTCTGGCTCCTGCCAGGCATCTTAAATCCATTATTTCCACCATATTCTAAAATTAACAACTGCTGTCTGCAGCTGTACTTCTAGAATACATCAGGAGGTATGTCTGCATGATTCTTAGAGATGCCCCACATAGTTCAGGATAGGTGCAGCTGCTTGCTGCCAGACAACTTGAGAGAGAACTAAGGATGAACTGAAGACAACTTTCTTTTCCTCCTCTCACTGCAACATTTAGTGTGGTGTCCTTTTTTGGTGTAGTCAAAACCTCCTTTCTTTCAATACACTTTCACACAAGCTGTCAGTGAAATCCTCTACAGGACTAGCTCTAGGTCTAACAAACATTTGCAATGAGAATGGCCTGGTTCACCTTTGACAAAAAAAAATTTATTGAGTCAGATTCTTCCCAAAGCACTCACTGACAAGGATACCCCACAGCTGCCACGGAAGTACCCAGTCATTTAGTGGCTGCATGGGTGCCAGCCTCTTCCAAAAGAACAAGTGACACCATTTGAGCTAACAAAAAACTCACTAGGCTTCCTTCCTCTTAAAATATTTTAAATGTAAACATATATAGATAAATAACATAATAGTATAACCTATGCTTTAATTCGTTCTCTCTATATGAAGTAAAAATTTACTTCAGCAGGGAGTTTCAGAGGAAAGTGACAAAGACCTATGGGAAGAAGATGGAAGCACATTTAAATTTAGGTACAAACACCTAACCAGGTTTTTACAGACAATTTATAATGTCTGATCAGAACTTGGTGGTACTAGCAAAAATAAAAACTTTGATTTCTACCATTTTAACCATTTAAATTAAACAGAGAAACTCTTTTGGAGTTTATAGAAATTAAAACCTTGACCCTGAATTCACATTACTTCAACAGGTCTTACAGTATTGATTTTCAATGAAACGGAATTGGCCATTATTGCTTTTAAATGTTAGATCCGCTTATCAAATCACAGATGAAAAACAGAAGATAAATGAAAAAATGCACTAAGTATATCTAGCACCATTTTGAAAAATTAGGTTATCACAGCATCCTGAACTTCACCCAGCTGCACAGGTTCAGAGACAGTAAAGCCAGAGAGCTTTACAAACTCTTGTCTTTCTTTTACAGATTATAGAGCTCTATCAAGTTTCTTTCACTCTAAATGGGGATTATATTACCAAGCCCAGCTGATTATTCAGTCTGGCTCCTGGTTCTCTTTTCTACTCACAGCCTACTCTTACTCCCTGCCAGGCTGGCCCTGTGCAAGGCATGCAAGTCCAATGCTGTCTGGGTACTCAGGGAGAAGAGTACATAAGCACTTTCAGACAAACTACAGAAATGTGTTTTAAATCTATTGTCTTGAAACATTTTCTCAGGAAACTGCAAGAGCTGAAAATCTGTGAGAAATAAACCCAAAAGTTAATGTGAAGTTGGATGCACAGAATTCATTGTAATCTAGTAACTGGGAAAGTATTTTGGCTATGTTTGCTCTATCTGTCAATCATCATGTCATCCAGATAAAAACAAGCTAATAATACAATCTCCAAAAAAAGGAAAACATATTAAACAGTCTGCACTAGCTTCAGAGACCAGTGTTATAACATATTTTTCACTTCATGTATAATATTCAATTCATATGCATAAACTTCCTTAACTTCTGAAGTTTATGATTTAGTAGGATTAATTTGGGATATTTAAATCCATATGTGTGATCATTTTGCCCTCCCCAACAGCTAGTTGCTTTAGGCACCCACTAGTTTTCTTGGATCTACAGCAAAAGCTGCCCATGGCTACTAGTAACAGGCTGCACCGCAGTTTCTTTGTTTCTATTCACTTGCAGTTGTACAGCAGGCAAGAATCTATCTCAAATATCTACTTGCATGATTTTCTGCTTTTAGATGAACTTTGTAGGCTATTAAAAATGTTAGGGAGGTGATAGTGAACTAGAATTTTAAGCTGATGGCAAGTGTAAATCAAGAAAAGTGATCTGACTGTCCCCTCAACAGAGTGGCTCAGGGTCCTGTATCTGCCTTTCCCTCTCCAGACTGTTCTGGTGTACAAGGTCTGGGTCCTTGCCTCAGTTCAGAGCCATAACATGCTGAATAATGAACTGAATGTGTACTGTGGCAAAATTTACACCACCACATATCTCTGGTGTCTCTCACTGTGTCTCCTTGACAATATCTCTCTGAGCCCTGCTAGAAAGAAAATATTACCGGGAGGTGCATCATGAAGGCCTTAGTTCAGTTCCACAGGTCATATAAGTGCTGTGCAAAAAGATTAAATGATCTATCATCTATATTCCTTATATCATTATACCTTGGCGAAATGCAGCAGGAGAACTAATACTTTTGGAAATCACTGTAATTATGGGGTTTAGTGTTGGGAAGGCTAGAAGATTTCTAATTGTTAGGGAAATAGAGACAGCATTATGCCAAGATCTCCTTCTCCTATTGAGAAACAAGTTATAAAGAGGACCTGAACAAATTGTGACTCTTCAAAGAAGGCAGTAAAAGTGAAAGAGAAGTGAGAAAGCTAAAAAAAATATTTTATTAGTAGTGCTTTCTCTCCTGATCCCAGAAGAACAGTATATCCAGAGAAATAAGTATTAACACACTATGAGCTGAACATTGAGACTCAATTTTACCTGGCAACAGAGAGACAGCTAGTACATATATTGATACTTATCTCAGCCCTTTCCCAGTCAACACCCATCAGGTGGCAGAAAAGCAAAGAAGTTCAGCTTGCTGCAGCACCCTGTGCTTCACAAACAGACACCAAGACTGTGCCTGATGGTGTGGAAGCCACATGGCCACCAGCCAGATGGCCCACTTTGCCATCACAGACCTTTTGCTTGGTCAACACAGCTGAATTTCTATCTCTTCCAGTTCAATTGCACCTACCAAAAAGTGGTGGATATTTTTACTATATGAAGAAGCTAAGGGAACTAAGGAAAAATCCGCAGCAGGAAAGAGGCATGAAAGTCTTGGCAACCTTAGCTGCTGCAGTATATCAAGTGTTTTCTCTTTCTGAAAGAGATTAATGCCCTCTGTTTGTCTCCCTTGAGAACTGCAACACTTTTGCCTTGCAGAAGCTTTGATAAGCTGTTCTCCCTGAGTAAAATGCTCCTGTTGATGTTTCTCTGAAGTGCATCAAAGAATAAGCACAATCAACTCATTTTCACCAGGGCTTGATGTGTAGCCTGATTTTCCCTCCCTCAGCTTAACTACTGAAAACCAAAAGAAAACAGAAAGGAAAAACCAAAATAAAGGGACCTCTCTTAGGCATGAGTTTCTGCTTATACCGGTGCTAGAACAATGAATCATAAAAGACCAACAAAACCAGTCACAAATTGTATGCAGTAAAAGGTAATGTTTATTCATCTGCATACGTTATGTAGTAACACCAGCAGTAATTCTTTTCTGCTTAGTTGAAAATAAGCCCCAAATTTAAATTTTACAATGCCAATTAACAAGTCACTGATCAGTGCACAAAACAAGATCAGTTGCCCTTTGCTGCCTTTCTGCTACAGCCAAGACACTCACTCAAACAACTTAAATGTTTACAAAACTGGCAACTGTGCAATCGATCTCACAGCCGAACTTCTGAAATAAATTTTTAGTAGTTTTTTTTTTAATTTTCCAAAGAATTTGTTTACTTCAGCTCCCTCACAGAGAGTATTTTTCAGCCTTTAATGATTTCTAAACATCAGGCAGTCCTTTCCTGCCTGGAATTTGCCTCAATTACTGATCAAGTCTGAAGCCTCGGGTCATATGTCATTCTTCATCTTTACTAATCAGGAGAACAAAACAAAAAATAAAATCAGGGATTTAGCATTCTTGCCTGCATCCCTATAAAAATATGAACCCATACCAGTATCCTTGTTATGCTAGTGTCAACTACAAGAGAGAGAACTAGATTTTCTGTTTGCCAGTTTTAGAGGCCCTGATTTATAGAGTAATCACTTTCATGGTAGGTCGCATCAAACCATCATAAGGGAGGTATGAGTGCATTATAAAACTGGATTTATGAACTCTGCAGGGATAGAGAAAGTAGGTTTTTTATACACATATTTCTCCTTGTAAACCTAAGAACTAAACAAAAGGATCCAACTAACTAGAAAAGAAAAATTATAAAATCTCTTAAACATATACTCAGATATCTACTACAGGACATGACACTGCCGCTCTGATTCAATTGAAATTCCTGTTCTGGGGATTTGCTTTGCAGCAGTTGTAGGCTTTCTCACTCCCTCAGTCTTAGTACAGTTACCAAGTGCCTCCATTACTGCATTTTTTCAGCATGGTTTGGCAGTGCTCTCTTTGGCTTTTATCTGCATGGAGGTAAGTTAATATCAAAGGAACAGCAAAGTAAGAAATAATCACAGGCAGATTTTTGCTTGATGATTGGAACCATGTTGTTTACCTTTATTTCTGTTGGAGTAAGGCTTTAAATCTCAAGCAGAAGCCAGCATCTGGCACAGTGCAGGTAATTAGATGACAGCCTGTGCCCCAGAGGGCTTGCTGAGCCAGCATACAGATATTTTCTTCTGGCCAGTGTGCCAGTTAAAGATGCTAAAGCTCTCGACTGACCTCACTTGGAAGATACTTTTCAGTCACATCTGCTGACCAACCTCTCTGAAGCAATCAGTCCATAATTTGCTTTAGTCAGAATGAGTTAGGTTGCTTTAAGGAGTCAAAACATAGTATGTATGCAAACAAAGTCTTTTGAATTGGAGCAAGGTTGAGCAAACATGCAAGCATCTGCACTGGCAGGTGAGGCAATAGTGATTTCTGAGAGAAAACCTGAGCAGTTAAGTCAGTAACATAAACAGTAATATTGACACAGGTTTTAATTTATAGAATCAGCTGTAAATAATCACAAATTGCCTTTAGGACATGTGCATGGGATGCAAGAGACCAAATATGTGACCAAGGTGCCACCTTTGCCTCAATATGCCACAGACATCAGTACTTTCAAAGCAGGTATCCCCTTCCCAGCCATGGTTTCAGTACCCATTAAACCAGCATTTCAGAGACTGGCACAGCACTTCCGTGTAATATGTGAATTGCCTCATGCAAGGGGAACATAGTACAGAAGGGGCAGGATAACTGCAGGGACTGTGGCCCAAAATTACCTTAACAAATCCAGGAATCAAACTTCTTTCCTGGCTATAAGTCAGGCTTCACTTGCCTCTGGTTCTTGCAGAGAGATGGTGAATGACAGCCCTGTGTATGACCTGTGGCTGGACATTTTTTAACAGCAATTATGCTCAAGAGTAGTTTGATTTTAACTAACCGTTGCAACCTCTGAAAAGTCAATCTGTCGTGTCAGATAGACTATAGAGCAGGTGTTGGATTTGTGATGCTTGACAATGTTGGGGGTTTTTATTTTACCTTTA
The DNA here is from genome assembly GCA_013401335.1 of Brachypteracias leptosomus. Taxonomy (NCBI): domain Eukaryota; kingdom Metazoa; phylum Chordata; class Aves; order Coraciiformes; family Brachypteraciidae; genus Brachypteracias; species Brachypteracias leptosomus. The sequence goes on along the minus strand of VYZX01027615.1, from coordinate 60,426 downwards.
AAAATAATACTGGGACAGTTTCTTTTGTAACTCCTGGCTGCTTTCTGTTGTTCCAACGGCACAAACCAGCATACACTCTGATGAAGCACTGAGCAGCCAGAGCATACTAATGAATCTGATCCCAGTACTTGGTCTGCTTTCAGTAAGATACTATTTTCTATTTGCCAAGACTAACCCAGCCATAAATACAGAACATAACCATTTTGCATGCACTGTGGTACTTTTAGTCTTTGATCACATCTGCATCAGAAAAACAATTTTCTTTTCTTCACAGGAATCATTGAACCTCATATGTCTGTATTCTCCCATCTCCCATGTAGTTGTGTGATTACTGAAGAAGCATTTGACATTAATATAAAGAACAAAGACTCAAAATCATAGCTTAAGCATTTTTCAATTAGTGCAGTCAAGGAGATGAATATTTCAATAGCTTGTCTGTACTGCTGAAACATAAACATCTGGCAAACAGTTATCTTTATTCTTTATATCTCTGCATTTACATATATACATTTAAAATCTTCTAAGCGTACAAAATAAAATCAGCATTAATGTCTTGTCAACCTGTAGTCTTCAAACTTTTTGCAGTAATGACTGACAGCTAGTCTAATACTGCTCAAACAGGGTGGATCATCCAATGTTTTCTTCCACCCAAGAAGCATCGAACTTAAATTCAGATGCTACACCTGTTCACTATTCATTTTGGACACCTCTGCCATTCCCCTGTCCTACTTCCCTACAGTTTCAGTTACCATCCCACCTTGCCATCATCCCTGCCCTTTCTTCCCAGCTGTTTCTGGGCTCCTCCTCTTTCTAGGGACTCACAACACCATATCCCTCTTCCAGAAGCAGCAGCCATCTTTTAAGGGGCAGGACTTCAACTGTGATGGTGCTAACCATCTTCCTGCTCACCTCCCATTAGCCCCTGACTGGCCCTGTCCTTCCCACAGAAAGAAGACAATGTCTTTCGTGCTGGGAAACACTACATTTTCCAAAATACTGTGGAAAAATAAATGTTTAAGAGAGATGCTCATTTTAAATAGGACTTAAAAGTGTAACTTCTCAAAGCCACTTTGAAAATACAACTTTGGGATCTGACCTGTAGCTTCAACATCAACATGGTGTTGTTTGACCTGAGGTTTTGGTTCAGCCTTACAGAGATGTGACCTCTTCCTCATCCCTCTCTGTAAAGATTGTGTTTAGCAATTTAAGGAAAGGCAACCTCACAAGCTGAAGAGATCCTGGCAGAAACTAGAAAAAACTACCTCACCATTTTCTAATAGGAAAACAAACAGCCAAGTAAATATTTAAACATCCTAAACTTATTGAAATGGACAAACATGCAGCCTGACAGGATAACTAGGGAGAACTAGACAGAAATTTTCTTTACAACCCAGAGTGGTTTGCGTTGCCAGCCATACAACAGCTTGTCCATGGAGCAGCTGGATCCCATTCTGGCTTTGCACAGAAAAGACATAAATTGTGAAGAAGGCCAAGCACAACTCAAAAATAAAACAATGAGATTCACTTGCACTGGTTCTGCGTTAAACAAATTGTGCTTTTAGACCCATGAACTAAGTGTGGGGACACTCACCATTTGGACATAACCAGCTGGGAAGCAGCACAGGCACAGTTTGCAACAGACAAAAGGTTTTTCTTAGCTCAGGGGTCTCTTGATTCAGGGACATGCTTTCACAAAGTTTCTGTAAATCACTGCCCAAAATCATAATTTCTTTTCCATTTCGTGCTTAGGTTACCAAAGCATATCAGTGCCCACCCCTAGCTCTTACTCTGGTAGACCCTGGCACCCACAAGAGATAGGGTCACAGACCTTTTTTCCCTACAGAAACAAGGCTATGAAATCTAGCACAGCATATCACTGACTCAGATTAACTGTCCACTGCAAATGGTGGCTGAGACATCTGGCCTCTATGAGCAGCAAGTGGAAGTAGCTACTCTTTTCTCATTTATCCTCTCTACAGACTACCAATATGTTCATAGAGGTGGCAAGCAGCACATCCTGCATTCCAAGAGTCTTTCCAGATCACACCTTCATTATGCCAACAGAAAATCTGTGGAGCAAGGAATTATTTTCACAATTCATATTACTGTGAAAATCAAGCAGAAATAACAGAAACTTAAAATATTAATTAAAGCAAATGCTAACACAAGAGTAAGGAAATAAGCCTATTTTTTTCTGAAGAATCACATTTCTTTACTTTAAAACTATGTCTGATACACATCTTCCCCAATATCAGACACATTGTTCAGCAAAAATTTTCCAGTCCTTCAAACAAGGAAATTTTTCTTATCAATGACAACCATAATCCAGTGACCTGGACTTACAATCAAACACATTTGATCAAATATACTTTGTTGTATTAAATACATTATTTAACACTTAATAACATAAAAATCTTGTAAATTTCTGTCCTTTAATAATATGTATCCAGTGCTTTCTCCCAATCATCTGTCCAAGTTTCAGTTACTGACTTAACAAGTTTTATATGCCAGTCTTTATGTGTCTTCGTAAGATATGCATCATACTAGGTCTTTCATCATGGGTCTTCTATCAGAAAGACCATAGCTGGTAATCTCAGATTTCTCAAAAGTGCCTGGATTTGATATGTGTAAAGACTTACTTGATCACCCTTCCTCTTGGTCATCATATGAAAGATTGTCTGCACATGTACAAGAAAGGCAGCCCAGAGCACTGGACGTCATCACAAATCTTTGACCCTACTTTCCTGAGGTACACAGGCTAGAAGTGCAAAGTTTGGTGGGATTCTCATGAAGAGGATTTAAATAAGGCCTATGCAAGATCCTTAACATGCAGAGGGTAAGCAAAAGTCTAACGTAAAGACAGTGATTATCCCAAGCATATTTGTAATTAATCATGGTGTGTCGCAATATTGTTTCTGCTCACAGAGATTGAATCCCAAAACAGATAAATTAATGGGCACACTTCCCCAGATTAAGACCAGACACTCCTTATTGTCTCCATTTAAGGCTCAGGGCAACCCCACATGGAGCAGTATTTGTTTCACCCCTCTTCTCTCTCCCCTCTTCCCTCCCAGGGGAGGAAGAAAGGCCTCACACAAAGTTGGAAATCAAGATTGCAACTTTTAACAGGGAGTAACAAAAGGGATATCAAAGGAAGGGAAATATACAGAGGTAACAAGGGAAGGTATATATACAAATATATACAACACTGATCCTCGGATGTTGTTGGATTCCTCCCGAGCCACGTGGAGTTGTAGCAGCCACAGAGACGTCTGGAGCCAGCAGCAATCCCAGCGAGGAGGGGGAGAGCGGAACTTCCTGTGTCCTTTTATAGAGTGTGGCAGGAAGGGGAGTGGAATAACCACTCCACCCGTCCCTCCCCTTCCCCGAACCTTAAAACACAACATTTATTCATGGGTGCTTTTGACTGCGCACCAGTTAATACCCTTCTACATCCAACATTCAATAGTGACACTGGGTAATGAAAAGCTCCACTTCAGCAAAGAGCTGACAAGCATTCTCTTCAGAAGGAAACTGTGGAAAATGGGAGGAGAAGCCTCCACATGCAATTGTGGCTGGTAAACTGAGGAATCTTTTCAGACCCGTGGCACTGATCTCCCTTTTCTCTCTATTCATACTTAGCTTTGAATTGTCTACAAACACCAAAGATACGTTGTAAAATACTTTTCCATTCACAGCAGATAACTCCCTCATGTGCCTTCAAGTGAGTATCTCATTGCCAGATAGACCATTGTTGGGCAACAAGAGAGTCAGAAAAAACAGCATCCTGATGATTTAAGATGCTGTGAAATATAGACTATTTAAGAGAAAATGTCTCTCCCAAAGCATTCTGACAAAGAGCAGGCATTGGAAGCAGCCTAGTTGGCTTGCCAGATGCTGACAGTCCATCTACAAAACAAAAATTACTTTAATGAACTAATATTTGATGATACAATTTCACCAAAAGCAGAAAGCATAAAACACAAATAATAACTGAGAAGTATTACCCTAAGCCCAAATACCGTTAATGGGCAATTTTTATATTCTGTACTCTAGTCGACAGCTTGTAAATTACAGTGATCTTTTTACTTTTCTTTCTACAGCACACACACACCCCTCCCCCCCTCACCCTTTGGTGCTGTGTGAGCACCGTGAGTCATAACACGGGTATGTTATCAACACCCTCTAGCTCCCAGTACTGCAGCATGAGGGCTGTATGGGGAAAATCAGCTCAGTCAGACCCACTACATGAGTATAGCTAAATCAAAAATAAATGTACAGCTATATTAAAAAATAATTTGCTCAGACTCAGCTATACTCTTGCTCCTGATGTGGCCAGCACCATAAGTCCTCAAGACCTTTCCCAGCAGTAGCCATTCTTGTACAGCCTGCTGTCTAATCCATTGCCAGTTACCAAACAGGACCACATGTTGCCCAGTGCATCACAGTTTATCCAGATTCCTTGACCCCAGGGAGTGCTTTTCTAGCTGTAACAGTTCTTGCTGGGACATAATCTCTTGGAATTAATACCCTGGTGACATTGGTCACTGTTTCCATAATTTAAACTGGAGAGGCACTTTTCTAGTTGCTGATTCTGACCCAGTTCTCCTCTAGTACCAAGTAACATAGCTCCAAATCTGAACATAAATCTTTTTATTCTTTTCCTAAACTTGCAGCTAATGTATTTACATCAACATCAGTCCCATGCTTTGACAGTTGAACCTGAAAAGAGTGAAAAACTCTCTTCTCAGTTCTGACAGTCTACCTATTTATTTCTCTCTCTCTGAGAAGTAATTTAGAAAGCCTGACTTATCTCTTTTTCCTCTGCTAGGTAAAAGAAAAGCAATTGAGATGAATCAGAATGTCAGAATAACAGAAGCAAGGGAGAAGAAGAAACAGCCCTCAAGAAAATAGAAATTCTGAGTGTCTATAAGGATTAGTCTATAAGCATGACCATCTTCACAGCAAATCCCAATCAAAAGCTCTTTCCAAATTTTCTGCACTCTAGTCTGTTACAGGCTGTGATTCACAGCTCCTCTTCTGGCGATTTGACATTCTGATAATTTTCTCATGAGCCTAATGTGTGAGAAATATTTTTTGAGTGGCTGTTGAAATACATCCTGACTAGACAGAAAGTGGTGTTATATGACCTCAATTTTTCTTTGAGCCTTTTTTTTTTACCCAAGTATATTTTTAAGTGTAAGCTGATCACCTGCTTCTTTTTTTGATGCAATTGCTGTACTGTTTTACTTTATTTCTACAAGGAGGCTGCTACAACTATATTACTACAATACATCAGAAGCAATAACTTGCTTTTTCTCATGACCTCTTCGAGTATTTTGAGAAAGGAGAGTCAAAGAAAGCTCTGGTCACAGAGACAGATTCAACATCCTTTAACAGAATACACCTCACAAAAATGTGTCCTATGTAAACCAGGTTACATCATAAAAGACAATTTTATAATGAAAAGTAGGAAGAACTAGAAGAGCACATACCAATATATATCACTGCAACTTGGGAGTTAAAGCAATCACAACTATTTTGTAGTCACTCCAACACACTCCATATCATATTTTAATCCATACTACTTAAAATGAAGCAATTTCCTGCACACCTTATTGGACAGCTGATGTTATATCATCCTCTTGCTTCAAAAGACTTCTTCCTTTTTATTTTCACCATGGTTCTCTTGTATGCAATAACGGATGGACAGTTTGGCAACAGAAGATGTCCTGAGCCTGCATGACTTTGCACTCTGCTGTGTCTATTGCATAACTGAGTATAAAACACTCTTTGTATTTGGTAATGCTGTCTGCATAGTTGGGTAGGAGAAACAAGTGGTTTAAGAGTATTCATTTGACTTCCTGAATCTACTACAGTGCCTTTTGCAAACATCTTCCCAACAGTGGTCTTTCTGGAAAACAACTTTTACATCATAGCCTGTACTAAAGTTGCTGTAACTTCTCAGTTATTCATTTCTCCTGACTAGATATGCTAATAAATGTGCTGGATTTTTCTAACAGCTGTTTTCATAAAATCCCTCTAGCTGATGTGATTTTGTTTTTCACTTGTTTTGCCCAATGCTGTATTATAACAAATAATGTAATTATGGTGACCCTGTGACATTAATACAGGTCAGGGTCTTTACTCAAAGAGAGGTGTTTCTGATGAACAGCTCATCAATTAAAGAAATGCCCTGCAACTTTTTGTTTGCTGCAGATTTTAACAATGTAATTTTACAAGGCTTGTTGGCTTATAGTCAGGGATTTGGTAAGCTCTTCTTGACCAGTTCAACTGATACCATAATTTAAATGTAATTAACCCAGTTTTTATAGTTCTGTAAAGGCTTGTAAGTGCAGCTCAGCTCATGAGGCAGGGCAGGTAAAACTCTACAACATACTGTATGACAAGCTACCATGGTAACAAACATAGGGCAAAAACCTGAAAAAACCCAATTTCAAGTGCTTGAATATCTAAGATCCAATCATGAAAAAAAGGTAAGTACATTTTCAGCACCTGTGTCTTAATTACACTTCTGTTTTAAAATATGACTTGAAATTGAATATTTAAACTTGTAACAACGACAATTGTAATTCATATAATTGAGGTGAAGCCTGAAGAAGGCTCATTTAAGTTGAATATTTGGGGAAATGTACCTCATAGTAAAATCTGTGAATCTATGGAAATTCTCTGAATCTATGGAAAATTTTTGCCATGTGAAATGAAGCCAGGTCTGCCTTGTGGCATATTTTAAACTAAATATTATATCATCAAGACTATCCTGAAACTTACATGAAAAAATTGCTTTGCTGAGATTTATACTGTCCAACCTTTTTTAGTTACAGTCTTTTTTTTACAGTGAACAGATCATAAAAAAATTGCTTCAGCGTGTATCCAAGGTTCAACTTCTGGCTGCAGCTTTTTTATATTCACAGAAGAAAAAGAAACATGTCATTATCCTTAATAAATAGTTACTGCATTTGAAGTTAATATTTGCCGAAGCAGGATTATTCCTCCTGCTCATTTGTGCAGTTCTCTCTAAGTCACTAATAACAAGTTCCACTAATTTTCCTGGTAAACATTGTACCTGGTTGCCCATGACTTCCAGTGGAGAATTTAAGGCCCACTTTTTACAACACAGAATATGGTGTAGTCGTGGGCCTGATGAAGTTAGGTAACAGGTAGACTTGACAGTCTTAAAAGTCTTTTCTAAACATAATGAAACTGTGATTCTGTAACACAGTGCTCCCAAATCCATATGTTCACATTTGGGAAAAAACAGAGAACTTCACAGATGATGATGCATCTGGTAGACTTACACTGAAAAACATCAGAATAACTCATTAAAACAATCTCTGCATTGCAGATGCAAAGGTAGTACTCAGTAATTACATTTAATTTAATTCAGACTGGTTTATGAGTCAATTAGTCATAAACCCAGAAAAGAAGAGTAATTGAAATGATATGAAAGAAATTAATTCCACAAAATATGTGTTCTTTTTCTCTGATTATGAAATACACAGGACTAAATTACTAAAATGGTATCAATTAGCATAACTTCATTGAAATCGATGGCCTTATGCTCACTTGCATCATTTGAGAATGGAGTAGCAGACATTTACCAACACATTGGAACCAGCTACATTTGCAGTAAAAAGCATCATTTCATTAATAAAATTTGGTTTTGACATGTAGAAATCAGAACATCCCTGTTTGGTTGTATGAACCACAAATCAAGTTACTGAAACTTATAGTGGTATACCTGACACTTAAAGAAATTTCTTACCATAACCTCAGTTGCTTTAGCGCCTGGGACTCTATTAATATCTAGCAGTCATTGGGATAACTCTGCTAGTTTCAGCATTTAGTGAAACTAAACGGACTGAGTGCATGTCCATTGCACTATGTGACTGCACAAAACATACCGAAATGTGCTTCTTATAGTCTTCTAACAAGGCAAGTGCACAGTTTAGTTGCCAATGGGAATCTGATATCCTTGGGGTCATTTCTTAATTCTGATGCTGACTCAGTCTTTTACATTTCTGAAGTGACTTTATCCTCTCAGAGTTGCTACAAAGGACAGATCTAAGTGAAGTCCTGCACATTGCAGGAAATATTCAGCACCAACCTAACAGCTAATCCTAAAGATTTGACTTTTGCCCTTCCAAGCATGCGATTAAAGAAATGCAACATTTAGCCCCACCAACATTTGAGCCCAGAGTCAGCAACGTCTTCTCATGAGGAGCCTAGTTCCATTAAGGTTGAATAGTAATTCCTTCCTTCGCCCTGTACAATAGTGAGAAGTACAAATACAGACATGGTGCAGCAGGCATTTTACTCGCTTTGTAAGATCACTATAGCCCAGACTATACTCCAACAAGAATTTCCTCCCAGTATAACATCAACAAAATTTTAAATTTCCAGCCCAGAAGAAGATGTGTATTTCAACGCTTGGTCTGTGCCTACATAATATTTAGAATAGCAAATGTTTTCACACAGTAAAAAATTCTAACAGTTGTGGTTCAAGTATGCTGAAATGTTTCATTTCAAGGCTCCTGAGCAAAATAAAGCTTCCAGTTCAGTCCAGGGCTTATGCACTACATTTAATTTTAAGTATGTTAAATTGCAATTCTTTAAGGATTTGGAGTGCAAGTCACTGCATCAAACTCTCTCTTCGTAATTATGTTTATCTCAGAGCATATAAGGCAACATTGTTCAGATGGGAATTCTTCTTTATGTCCTGGGCTGTGTCGTCCTCTGTGGAGTTCAGATCACAGGGAAAAGTGCACTCCAGAACAACACCCTGGGAATTGCTAGGAAATAACACTCATGTTCAGCATTTCCAATTAACTAACCAATTCAATGATTTTGGATCCAGGTTGAAACAAAATAGCCCTTTTATTTTGTCAGTGTAAAAATTTAGACTTCAGTAAAACTGCTATTACATTTTCCATCTTTATTTTTAAGAGATAGAATAACAAACTTTACTTCCTTCCTACCTATATTTGAGCATCCGATTACATTACAGGGAATGGAACTATACATTTAAAATGAACAGATTTCAAAATTGCCCTTTATTTTTCCCATTTGATATCTTAAAGGAGTGCAATGAAAAAGAAATTTAAGTCAGGCATTTAATTTCATACAGAAGAGCCCATACAAATGACATGTTAGAAAAATTGCATCTCTGACATAAAAAACTCATTCACTTCCATTAACCATATTTTTAGAATACAATTCTATTTTAATGATCTTTGTTAAAATAACAAAGACTGAACATACCAGTCATTTCCTGTTTTGTGAACAGAAACAGAGGGAAAGTTGAACATCTGAGGAAACCTACTCCTTTACATGTGTAATTTTGTTGCAGGACTACCACTTAGCTTAGGGCTTTACCAGCTTTGCAGGTGCAGATGACCCTCTGTCAATAAAGCCTGCATCAAGCACATCCTGATCACTGCAGAGACTGATACAGATTTTGACACTGCCAAATATGAATAACATGCCTCGTCAACAAGTGCTACAAAACAAAACAGAAGGTCCTCGGAAATCAGTCAGTCCCCAAACTCCAAGCTGCACTTGAAAGCTTTGATTTCTCTAGGTCAGACTTGACTAGTTAAAACACTATTAGGCTATTTGTTCCATTTGAATTTCTATTATATTGTGCATTCCCATCTCTTAATCTTGAGTGCATGTGTCCATACTACCTTACCTCCACTTTGATACACAGAACTTAGCATCATGTTAGTTTGTTGCCATGACATATTGTTGTCATGGTCTCTGGGTCTCCATGTTCACCAGGGTCAGCAAATCCTGGCCACTGGGGAAAACTGTGATATTACAGGAAGTTTCTGAGAGTCCCCATGGAACATTGTTGAACTTGAAAAGGAAAATATACTTCCTCTCCATTTTCATGGGTGGAATCACTATACATGATACTTTCATTGATAAATGCATTAAATTAACATGAAGCATCTAGCTCTACCTCAGGGAAAATTCACAGTCTCTAACAAATAATCACTTCCTTCTGAAACAAGTGATTCACCTTCCAAATTTAGCTTTCTGTGAGAATAAAAACTGAGGACAATGTACTAGTTTTCATACTAGGTTGGAAGAAAATTTGGTATTATTTCAGAACACCTTAACTTATTTAGTAATACATTAACTAAAACACTATGTTTCTAGATCAGACCTGGTTTTTTGCCACACTGATCCTCTACTAGATTTAGCTTTAACAGATGAAATTTGGAAGGAAAATTTCACAGTTTGTTCTCATCCTAGAATTCAAGATATGAAGGTGCCTGGTAATGACAAAATCCTTTAATCATTTAGGCACTGTTATTTGCAGTTTTGAAGCTCTTCAAATTATGTGTGGATTTAATAGTCCTGTTTTTTCAGCTGGAGATGTTGAAGAAAAATGTAATCGTCATGTATTAAACAACAGAGCTACATTTATGATTCAGGTCTTTTAAATTTTTCTGCCTCAAATTCTTACTCAGTCATTTCCTACCTGAAGTAATGCAAATGTGTTACTTTAAAGAACTTGTTCTCTTAATAAATGTTTTATCAAATTGTTCAAAATATTTTTCCATTTTAGTAATTTCTAGTTCATATCTATTTTAAATAAATTGACATGCATTGGCAGGTAGTTAAGACAGTTACAATAGTTAACATTTATAACAAACAAAATAATTTTTTTTTCTGCTTTACTTTTCAACTTCTTACATTAGGCAGAAGAAAATAACAGAAGTTTTCCTCAAATCCCTCACATTTCTTAAAGTAGGTAGTTTTGGATGACATTTTGAATTGCAAAAGAAGGTACAAAACTGAAGAACATTCTTTCAGTTATTGTTAGCTTTTCTGACAAGAAAAAAAGAGAAATTTTACACACATTCAGTATTTTTATCTCTATTTAGATTACAGTGAGTGTAGAATAATGATGAGTTAAACTGCTAAAAAGACGGACAAGTAGAGAGCACAGCAATAAGATGAGGACAACACAGGAACTTCATTGTAATTTTTAAAATTGCCTGGCATTTATGTTTAGGTTTCTATTACTCTCTTGACCATGTCTACACAGCTTTCATTAGTAATGAAATGCAATCTGATTGCTTTACATTCTAAAAATTATTGATTCATACCAATACTTGTGATTTATTAATACCAATAACTGTGGTCTTCTGCTGAACAGGCTGTATTTCTCAACTACTCCCCTTAATCACACCAGCAAGTAAAATTAACAGTACAAATGTACATGCGCTGTCATTTCTTCAAGGTGTTGTGTTGCCATTATGATAAATGAATACATTTATGAAAATAACTACATAAGTTCTGGAAGACAAGATATGTTTCTATACTTAATATCTTCTTAACAGACTCAATGTCTTTGGCTATAAGGCAGCAGTAAATAAGCTTTATTGTATGAGTAACTTCTTAATTATTTCAAAAATATAAATTAAACCATCTGCATTAACACCAGGCTCCAAATATACCTTCCTTAGCCTCAGGGAAGTTTCATTTTAAGTCATCCTATGTCTCACTTTAGACTCTGTCTGTTGTAAGACCAGAGCCTGTTGGTAGGAGGACTTAAACTACTATAGCAAATATCAGGGGAAAAACATGCTATCAAGAAACCACCTGGAGCAGAAAGTACCCGAATGGAGCTAGCTAAGAATGTCAGAGGGTGGTGCAGTTTAAGGATATTTATGGTTGGGAAAAAGCATGGCTATAAGAGAAAACAGCATCTGAAGGAGCCCATGAAAACTCTATGTTCCTCCTTATTATCTTTAATCACCACAGTTTTCCCCTTTTCCTCAGTGCAAGGAGAGACAGAGCCAAGGGCTCCCAACCTCTCCAAGGGTGGGACATCCATGTCCCCAGCCCTGGCTCAGCAACTCTCTCATGCCAAAGGGCTTCAGCAGCTGCCACCCAAGACACCAGCCCTTATCCACACTGTGAGTCCCTCCTTTAGGTTTATTCTGTTCTTAGTCTTCAGCATATGTTTGAAAATGTATAGAACACTGAATTCGTTAAGAAAAAATTACAAATACTTATTATCTGTCCTTCTGTCTTTAACAATTTTGTGAAACAGGGTGCATATCATAGAATCATAGAATGGGTTAGGTTGGAAGGGACCTTAAAGATCTACTTGTAACAATCCTTAAGAATTTATAAAGCTGTTTCAAGTGCTTCTTATGTACATTACTGCCTATTGCTGTCACATAGCACCTTTCATCAGATAGCCACAAAGTACTTCTTGAAAGGAGGAAAAATTTAATCACTGGTAAAAGAAGGACAGTTTCCAGTTGCTTCCTTTATGTTCTGTTCTGGTTTTAATAGCAAGGTAAAAATTTACTGTATACAACCGAAACACTGTGGTAAGCAAAAACTTCGTTTCATTGAAAGCACTAGAATTTGAAGCCCAGAATGGAAACAAGAAGCGAGATAAAGTTAAAGTGTCTTCCCAGATAATATCTAGAAACAAAACATCTGGTAACCTCAGGAGATTGCTGTTGATGTAAATTACAGTGAAAGCTCCGTAGAATTATTTTAACTCACTACATAGTCATAAATAAAAATTCATAAAGTCTAGCCAAACAGATGTTCTGTTCCTTCATATACTTACAGTTATTATATAAACAAATGTTATCATTGATACTTAGAAAGTAAGGATTACAAAGTAGCATAGAGTGCAAAAATTCAAAAATGCTTTCTTGGCTCAGGATTATGCAGACGAGCTTCATAGACAATGTAGAGTTTTGGATCTGCTGCCTGTGGAAAGACAACACAGGTGAAAATTGTCAGAATTTGACATTAAATCAGGGCATACGGAGGTCTTGTTATTGAGCCTGATAGGGATTTCTGGGTATCTATCAGAAACTAGATCACCATTTAAACCAGTAGGCTACCACAAAAAGCAGGAAGTCTGGCCTATTTACTAAAACATGATTTAAGGATGTGTGTATTGTACTGAAAGAAGAGATCATGAGTATAAAGAAAATAATAAAAATTACTTATCTGCTAATCAAACATATTCATCAAAGGATATACTTAATACAGTCTGTCTGCTGCAAAGCATATTAACAGGGGAAATGAATGGCTAGAAGCATTTAAAGTTTTTAGTCTAAAGCAGTAAGTGGGAAAATCTGTATATTTTGTTATAGGCAAATGCTACCTATTCTCATTTTAAAAGTTTTGAAATGATCAGTAACTTGTAACAAAAAAGAAACAAGGGAACAGACTGTGATGCATTATTCCATGCATTGTCTATTATAAAGTGAGTGCTATATAAAAATTGCTAGGTAATATTCCTGAAGCCCCTCTTGATTAGAAGGTGTGCCAGTCACTACTTACCAGAATTGATTGAGCAAGCACTGAATGGTGAATTCTACAAAATTCCATTCATTTTGTTTCTCAAGTATGCTTCTAGCCAATGCATCTTTTTTTCTTCACTTGTTTGCTTCTGCACCCTTGCTAACTTCTTTACACAAAATAAGAAAAAAATATTCTTGTCTGCAGATGTTACAAATCATCTTAATATATATTATCATCTGGGCGATTACACTGAGTTAGTCCAAAGTTCTTTAGTGTGCTGAATTATTATCTAAAGAGCTCTGGGAGAACTTTGCAGCAGCAGGTATTAAGCAGATGTAGCCTGGCAGAGCTCCCTCAACATAATTTGTGTCAGCTGAGCCTCTTCTCCTCAAATAGGCTCAAAAATCTGAAAACATGTATCAAATGCTTTTATTAAAGTGTGACTCCACTTTTGATCCCATTGAAGTCCAAGAAGCTTATCTGATCCTTCTGAATCTGTACAACAAGTTTTCTCATGAGGCTTCTCAGCTCTGCAAACATCATCAGTGTTATCATTAGGAGCACAGCCTTTCTCACAGTACTTAGGAACTTGCTTTGCCAAAGTCAGGAAGGGAGGTGCTATGAAAATGGAAAATAACACAGAATAGGAAAAGTGACTCACAATATATTGGGTTCTTAACAGATCCTAGATGAAATAATAATAACCTTTACTTTCCAATAACTGAACCAAACCTTTTCTTCAGGCTCACACCAATTTATTTCACATAAACTGGCTTTGAATCACTGATAATCACTGCATCTGTTCTATTATGTCCTGCCTGATGACTTTGCTATGCTATGGAAACAAATACCTACCTGTAGAATTTCCCAGAGCTATTAAAGAAAAAATATTAGCCAAAGAAGAAATCAGTCTTTCTTCCTTTTTTCCTTCATACACTGCAATGGATGTCTCATTTGGACTTGAGCAGTGTGAGTTCAAAGCTACTACTTTATTGTCTTGTTTTCATGGACAACTGTGTTAGAAGAATCGAGGGAACTTAAACAGCAGATCACTTAACCACATACCTAACTTTAAACATAAGACATTCCCTGGGTCTAAAGGAACAACTGAAAGATAAATAACACTGTGAGTGCACTGAGGATTCAGGATTTCTGACTTCCTGCCTAGAAGTGAAGAGACATTGCTCTCTCATCTAGCAGGGATGCATAGCGACTTATTCATGAGCATTTGCAATCAACCTATAGATTTCAGTGAAATGGCTAATACTCTAAATCAGGTATCAGTTTGATTTCCTCCATCGAAATGAGGCCAAAAAAAATAAGAAAGATCTCTAGAGTATTTAATTGGACACCTCCAAGTCTGTCTGTATAACTCTTACAAGTAGCTGAGCTACTGTGATAGTCAGAGACCTTTTCCACACTATCTACAGAGGCAAAAGAGAGCAGGGACTTTGACACGCAACCAAGCAGGCATTCATGCTGAATGTACAGCTGCTTAGATCCAGCCAGGAGGAAACAGGAGGCCCAAGGATGCATGCTTGAACTCTCATCCCTCTCACTAAGAAGCAGTCCTGTCTCAAATCCAGATATCACATGCACTGGAGATGCAGCCCATCGAGCCTGGAGGCTCCCCTGTTGATCTCTCTGCAGTACCTGGTTAAGTATCATGCCTGATACCTAACAACCTTCACCCACCTACACACCTAGCCTAGCACAGGAAAGGAAAGGTTTCATGTGATGCTACACAGTGGTCAGGGAAAGGCCAGGTGGCAGTAAGAGCTGTGTATGTGGAACACCTACCACAACAGCACCTGGGTCAGGAACTGGAGCTCCCAGGCGCCACTATAGCACACACCAAAATCTGCTCTGCAGCTCCTGGTTTCTTAGCACATGAAGCTGAACTGTGGGTACTTGTTTTCCCATGGCAAAGTCAGCTATACCTGTCAGAGCAATGCAGAACATACAGTACTTTGAAAAGCAGCAAAATGTAAGAAACACAAAAGTGTCCTTACTTCTTACATTTCTCTGCCAAATTCCATCAATCATTCCACTGCCTAAGCCTTAAGGATTTGCTGCTGTCTAAGAAAGAAAAAAATTCTAGAGTGAGAAGGTGATGATAAAGTCCTAAGTGTTGAAGGAAAAAAAAAAATCAACTTCCAACTTGTGTCCTTTGGATGAGAGACATTCTTCTCCTGATCTACAAGTTTTTATGGGTTAGAGCCAGACCATGAAAAATATATTCTCTCTCTTCTTTTCCAGCTCCCATCTGTCAGACATCATGAAAGAGCAGCAGATCAATTCCACTTACAGAGATGCTCTTTAGCTTTTGGGACAGATCCTCTGGAGGATCCATACCCGAGGGGATAAGTGGGTCCTGATACTTGCCATGTTGCTTTCACAGCTTGCTTCAGCGGTCACACTTGAGTTCATGATGTATCTTCCACTTTTGCAGCTTCAAGGGGACAAAGAGGATGGAATGCAGAGACAGCCCAGACCGCAACAGACTTCCCAGAATCATCTCATCCTTTCTTTCCATATCAGTGATACTTTTTAGTGATCAAGAACTTTTTTACATCATTTCTGTGGCTTGATTATTGCTCTGGGGAGTATACATATAACTTTTTGCAAATACAGCAAGTAGTCTTTAGATACTAGTACTATTTCTAGTGTAGAAAACTAAGGAGTGGAAAAGTACCCACAAGTAGCTGAAATCTGTACTTAAATAGTAATTGTTACAAGTTTTCATACATATACATAAGCCTACTAAGGAAGGATTGATTTCATATGCTTTGTCTTCAAAGTCATATGCTTTTTTTAAAGCTGAGTGAGGAATAGAAAACTGGCTACTTTCACACATACTTTGCTTCTCTACAGGAAAGGAAAGGAAAGGAAAGAAAGGAAAGGAAAGGAAAGGGAAGGAAAGGAAAGGAAAGGAAAGGAAAGGAANAAAGAAAAGAAAAGAAAAGAAAAGAAAAGAAAAGAAAAGAAAAGAAAAGAATTATATAAAGTGCAGGATAATATTTTATCAGTAATAATAATGGCCATCTATTATGCTTCACTTTTCATCAATAGGTATCAGGGTCAGAGTTACTTTTCCTGTTTACCAGAAGAGAAAATAAGGCACAAAAGGTGGAGTGACTGCCCAAGGTGATCCATCAGGCTGACACAGCTTTTGAAATTAAATCCAAGTTTCCTGAATCCCAGCCCAGTGTTCTGTCCTTAGCAGTAAATGACTGGCTAACTTAACCACCAGAAGACAACTTTACCCAAGCGCTCACACATCTCTGAAACCAAAAACCCTCTGGAAAACACAAGATATTCGCAATTCAGCAGTTTTTTCAATGTCTGACACTCCCAGTATTTGTAAAGTCATTTTTTAATACAACTTAGTGATGGACTAGAGTGAGAAATGGCTGACTTCCATAATTATATCATGTTGTAATAAAATTTGCCACTCATAATAGAAGCTTTCCTACATCTTAATATTTCGCTCTAGAGGCTTAGGTATCTAGCCATTCTCTTATAGGTAACATTTTAATTCAGTAATAATACCTTAAGTGTAACAACAGATTTGACAAATAGAACACCTGTGCAAAATCCACAAATGAAATAGCACATGGGAAAGGCAAATCTAAGGCTGATTGGGAAGAGATTATCACAACAGCATGATTTTGAATGCAACACTTGAATCTTTTGGAGAAGTATCTTCTCTTTCTTCATGAAAAGGTAACTTGTAGGCTGATGTTGCCACACTTTTTAAGTGTGGAGGCTCAATTACTTTACAGAGTAATTACTAAATAACAAAATTATAATCACTGCCTGGACCATTAAACTTTGGTAAAGGTGACTGAAATAATCTCAGGGGAACCAAGAGCTTGTTTAGAGCATGATATTAAGCAGCAGTAATTAAGTAATGCAGTTGGAGTGTGAGTCCCGGGAGAAAACATGTTACAATGACAATTTTATTACACAACTCAATTACTTGTTACTATGCACTTCAGTTTTCTGCTGTAGAAATGTACCACTGTTTCAGACCTCCAGAAGCCTGAAGCACTACACAGATCTCCTGAGCCCCTTCTCTGGTCCTAAGACCAGGTTAGCAGTGCAGGCAGCCTACTTCTGCAACTCTGCCTGTGCCCTGGTGCTGTTTATTTACTAGTCAAGACAGAGCCAAAGATGACCTTCTAGCAAAACCAAGATGCTTCTGCCAGATGCAATGGACAAAAGAAAAGTGAACAGAGAATGGACAAAGAAGAATGACGCATGAAGAGGGAAGATACGGCCAAAGTTCTTAACTGGCAAAGCATAAGTTAGCTGTGTTGTAGTTAAATGTGAGCAATTCAGGATACAAGAGAGGATTCTACAATAGTCAAGTTAGGAAAGAATGAGGGATGGAGCTAGCTTAGGAGATGGAGTGATGTCTGGATTTTAGAGCTACAAGCAAGAGGAATCTTAGATGTTCACAGACAGCCCAGGGGCAGGGGCTCAGATGAAGACAATGCTGAGGTCCAGGGAAGGTGATACTGCTCTCAGTGAGCAGAAAGGAAGTAGTGGGGAGGGTTAAGGAAGTGGAGTACCATTGGTTATGGCACTAATATTCTGGATTCCCACAAGGCAGAGACAAGCTGTGGGTATAGCTTTCACACATGGCCTGAAATTCACCTGACCAGACTTAGATACCTGAGCAGCTGACAGAGAGCCTCCCAGATGTGGGGAACCCAGCAGCTGGGAAGGAAGCCTGCAGTTTATTTTCATATCATCCAGGATGTACATGTTTCAGTCAGAAAGGAGCCATAGAGATCAAAAGAGAAGCAAAAGTGACTAAAGCAGCTGTCCAAATGGAGACTAGATCAGTAAACCACATTAAGCTGATCATCACCCTGTTCTACTGATGTGTTTGTGAGGCACAGCTTCAACACATCCAAGCTCAGGAGGCCATAGTGGGTGATAAAGTCATTTGAGCTGCTCTTTTTGCCAAGCACTTGTGGTCAGAAGCCGTAGGTACTGCAGTCCTTCAAGTCCTCAATCATAGAAGCTACCAGGAGACCAAAGAGTCTCTGAGAGAAATGTGTTCAGAGTCTCTTCACACAATCATTTTCTAAAGGACTGTGGAGGAAGGGAACAATCTCTGTTACAGTAGTCTAGCCAGCAGGATAGAGTGACCAGAAAAGAGCCTGGGAAACCCTAGACTATTTTGTTTGCACAAGCAGTCAAATCAGAAAGAAAATATATACATCACAGCATAAACACAGTCACTTTTTCACATATATATGACAACATACATGTGTGTGTGCACATTCAGACACGACTTGCATGTTGGAACTCATCTAAACCCTTTTATTTTCAGAGATACCCAGCTCTTACTGGCTACATCTAAGCTAGTAAATTCAATAGTGCCAGCATCTTTGTACATAATTTTAGCCTCTTTACTGCATAACCATTGGAAGTTTATTAATATGCTTTTAAACAAGGGCAACCGGTGCTCTCTTAGGTAGCTTCTAGGTTTCGTATTGGTGGCCAGAAGCATCGCGTAGAAATGTGGTGCAGATAGAGAATAATAGTGATATGATACATTCAGTTGACCAACAGCTGACATTTTTCAGTTCCATGCATGCTACAATATATGTATTAGTGGAAAAAAATATCACATTAAACTTTTCCTGGCAAAGTATGGTGCAATTTAGTGTGTGTTTTACTCCCATTCCCCATACTGCCAGATAATAACATGGACAGGTAGTGTGCTGGGGATTTCATTTGTCAAGAAGAGTTGCTAGAGAAGAGGATCTTAAGGGTTGAGAAACTCCTGGAAGCTTTTCATGTCATGGGGCGCCTAAAGAAGACAGGAGACTTAACAGCTGGATCCTGAAAGGGTCTGAACTGACAGCCAGCATATGACTTGAGAATCACTGTTGTCTTTTCTCTCAACATGGAGATAGAGCCCTCATGCTCTACCAAACTAGAAGTAACAGGTCTCTGTACTACTTGCTTCTAATATGTACACCTTTTATTTCATCTTGATACAGTTGCATACTGGCTATAGCCACCGGTAATGATAGGACTAGCTGTGACCTGATTCTGCCACATCTAAATTATTATATCTACAAGTATATATCAACAGCGATAACATTTCTGAGGCTGGGAAGTGCTGCAGTGTATATGCACACATAACGCTTAGAATTCTGCTCCTGCTTGTCTTTAAGCCTTGAAGGGCTCTATTCTCCAGTAGCTATTTTCCATGCTGTTCGGTAGAATCACCCTGCTACAGAGGAAAACGGACACACTGTGCTTTCATGGGCAGCTCTGCACTGCTTTGAAGTGTTTCACAGTCTCTGCATACCTTCTGAAAGAAAAAAAAATCTGTTTGCTTTTTGTCTCTGGAGAGACATAAAGCAACCTGATGGGCAGACATTCAAATGTCATTGGTTGCATAAATATTTCTTTGTGCTTATAAATACCCGTAGCTAAAAAATCAGAGATTGACCTTATCTTCCCTTCAGAAACTGGGAAAAATTAGGATTAACCTGAATCTTATCATAAATAATGTGTGACTCGTTACCCTTTAGGAAAAAGGATGACTTTGATTCAAAAACCTCATGTGTATTATATGCTTTGGTCTAAGAAAGCCACTATTCTTTACAGTGCATTGTGAAATAATGGTAATACAGAAGCTTTCAGGTGGCCAAGGAGGGATTTTTATGGCTCCTAGACTTATTTGTAATAAATTCTATTTATTGTTCCTGTAAAAATCTCTTATACCATTACTATGCATAATTTTTCTCAAGGATCAACATAACCATAAATATTTTCTGCCCTTTAATGAACATTTGGGATGAAGTTCCCCAAAAAACAGATACTACACTATTCTTTCAACATCCTTATGCTCCTTTTCCCCCAACCCTTCCCATCCCTAGATCTCACATTGTGCATGTGCAGAACCTTGTCTGTAGGACAGTTTCCTCACTGCAGAGGGTTTTGGTGACACAGAAATGTTGAAGTATGTTAGGGGAAGGAGGAAGGCAAGTCAGAAGACAGGTGCAGTGTTTTGACCTGGCTACAATGATGCCCACATATGAAATGAGACACCAGTCCTGAAAAAGTCATATATTCTGATTTCAAGTTTGATGGAGTTTCAACCACCTCCATTCCAGGAAGGTATGTACAACTAGATTCTCCTGGCTTTAAACAGCGTAGGTTAGCTAAGCATCTTTGTGTTAAAAAACAAAACAAAACAAAACAAGACAAAGTCATACTTACAGTCATTCATGGTTTAACAGGTGTTTAATTGTTCATCTGTGTCTCTAGAGACATAATTCCCTGCTTCAATGATATTTCTTTGTCCAGCGTGGGAGTCCAATGTCCAGTCCAGCTTTCTCTCCTGTGCTATACTTCCTATGACCAGCCTACAGAATGATGGGAATGTACAGAATTAGATGCTGGTCGAAATCCATTCCCTAAAAGCCCATTGACAAAGGAGAAGATAGGGTAAAAAGCTGCTCACCAGCTGGCAGATTTTTTTCTTACTGTGTTCAAAATACAATTTAGAATAAGGAAACTTATGTCTACTAATTGTATGGCTGCTCACAGCTCAAGGGCAGCTCTACTATTAGCCAGAACATAACAGCCAGAATTTTCTATACATTAAACAATTTTCTTGCTCAGAGCAGGAGCAAAATCCAAATAACTGTGTCACAGAAAACCAAAAAATCCATACAAAGACACCAAAAATACACAATGACTAATAAAAGACAGAGAACAAACTCCTCTAAATACAGAAAATATATAATCTCCTGTCTGATTCCCTGATATCTTGGCAAGTTTGTATCTTTGTTTCTGGTTATTTATTTGTATTTATGACCAGAAATTAGAAAAGTATGAGAATTATCCGGAAAAACAGACCTGCAAAGGACCAGGTAAGTCATCATGCTTTGTCTTCTTAACCAAAAGGTGTTATGTCTTACTTTTTAAGTTCATATGGATCAAGAAGGTTTGTCATTCCCTTCACGTACACACAAGCTACAAATGGTATTCATCACCCACAGCGTGAGAGTCAAGCCCTCAGTGATTACACTGCACTAAGGAAAGCGAGACTCGGAGGCTGGACTCAAGGTCGCTGTCGGCTGCGAGCTCACAAATGGACAAGTCTTGAGGTTGCAGAGTGAGATGAGGCATTACCTCCTCCTCAGCACCATGCCTCTCCCAGACAGAAGGAAAAAATAAAGAAACCTGGTAGAAGAAAACTCATGTTCCCATGGACAGTTAATTACTGCTACCACTGACACAGAGTAGCAATCAATAACTGTCTTAAGTGGAAACAAGCATTTCAGCATTGCTGACAGGGCTGGATTTAGCACGAGCTATAGCCGCCTAATCACACCACGCTGAAGAAGAAATGTTAAAAAAACAAATCCCAGAAAGCTGCAAAATCCCACACAGACATTCCTTGGTGCCAGAGCACCCGGTTTCTCTCTTCCTCTTTGCTATCAGTCTATATGCCAGCTTGTTCTACAGTAATTTGAGGTACTGATCAGAAGTCAGCTATCTTTCAGTACTGGGCACAGGTCAAAACATATAAATGACTACAAGAGGTAAACAGATATGCAAAGTTGATATTCAAACATGAAGGTGAGGCCCTGGAGACACAGTGTGAGGTATGGCAACAAAAAAAGTGCGGTTTCACTTCTCACTACCTGGCTGTTGTCTCCTGGGTGTTTCTACAGTTGCTGCAGAAATTTGGCTAACTTCAGGAGGTCACTGAAAGTATACAGAGCTCCTACTTTGAATTTCTCCTCAATATTTTCAGAAAGACTAACCGTGCCATGGAGAGACTACATTTTCTCCTGAACAAAAATCTTAAGTAACTCACTAAAGCCTGAACTCAAGAATTACTTCAGGAAGCAATCCTGAAGTATTAGACATACACTTACATCACATGTTACACAAAATATTAAGAGTTAGAAAATTGTTTTTTCCTCAATGTTCCATAGTTTTCCGCACAAAACCTGTGGGAACGCAAGTGGTTTAATTTCGAATTAGTGGAATGAAGCAGGGCTACACACACATACCCACAACCATTTTTAATGACTTGCTAATCCTAGTCCTTATTCATTCTGCAGTTGCAGCCTAAATGGAGGAGGAATACAGATGGGGTGGCACCTGTTCGCTGAGTTCAGACTGTATAATATAATAACTCTATCCAACGGTGTCCTAATCAATTCCCATTCATACAGTGTTCTCATTCCCAGAAATTCCAAAACAACAACAAACACAGCTCACCTTTAGTTTGTGCAAAATCCCCTGAAAGATATACAACAAAAATATGAAAATATGGCAGGCAATGCAGTGACATACTGTATGAAGACAAATAAATTAACAGTTTTGGCAAATCCTCTTACCTGACCAAATCCTATTTTTCTGACAAATAAAATGTCTCCTCTTTTTCTTTTACTTTTTCTTTTTCCTTTTCTTTTTACGTTTCTTTTTTTTGAACAAGGAAATATCTCTGAAAATCATAGACCCATAGAATCATTATGGTTGGAAAGGACCTCTAGGATCATCAAGTCCAACCTTCATCCCAACATCTCCCTAACCACTAGACCATAGCCTCAACTGCTACATCTACTTGTTTTTTAAACACTTCCAGGGATGGCGACTCCACCGCTTCCCTGGGCAGCCTGTTCCAGTGCCTAAGCCCTCTCTCAGTGAAGAATTTCTTCCTAATATCCAATCTTAATCTCCCCTGAAGCAACTTGAGGCCATTTCCTGTCATGATTTGGGAGAAGAGACCAGCAACAGCCTCGCTACAACCTCCTTTTAGGTAGTTGTAGAGAGCAATATGGTCTCCTCTCAGTCTCCTCTTCTCTAGACTAAACAACCCCAGTTCCCTCAGCCGTTCTTCATAATCCATGTTTTCCAGACCTCTCACCAACCTCGTTGCCCTTTTCTAGACCTGCTCCAGTACCTCAATGTCCTTCTTATACTGTGGTGCCCAAAACTGGACAGAGTACATAAGGTGTGGTCTCACAAGTGCCAAGTACAGGGGCATGATCACCTTTTACTCATACCTAGTCTTATTTGACTCGGTCTTTGAAAATGCCTCACTTTGGCAAAGACATACCACAATACCAGCAGCATAATATAGCCTTGCTCTTTCTGCAGACTTCATTATGACCTTGAATGTCCAAAAACTTAAGCACAATGTTTAAAAATTAACCCTTTCAATGTGAAGAATCACGCAAGAAAGCAGTTTGTACGATTTGGACCTGCCTGAGGATGTTTATTCCAGATCCTTGAGCTCATATTAGACTTGGAGATATTGATGTATGTGCCATCTTCTCATGTCAATAACAGGTAAGGGGCTGCATCACTCTACAGATCTCTCTCCCTTACCAATGAGTCTCATTACAAACTTTTGGTTTGATACAAATAGCATTGCTTCTACCTTGTTATAAAAATCCTGTATGATATTATATAGAACAGAAAGTAAGTTGGAAAAATACAGAGCTCTTTGGTTCCCTTCTGGAACTTCCCTTCACTTGCTTCTCTTCTGGAAGCTGTTTTTTAGGAACGATCTGAACTAAGACCTGAAATTTAAAAAAAAAAAAAAAAAAAAAATCCAAAATCTTCCACAGATCAATGAAAGCTTGTTTAGAAGAAATTAGAACAGGTTATAACAGTTCTGCCATCTTTCTTGGTGCTTTCAATCTCAAAGGTCATAAACAACTGCCTTTCTTGGTTCCTTAGAGTAAGACATTACACTAAGCCTTCACTGACTTAGGTGACACATGTACAACACAAGAACCAAGAGCGTAAGACGTAGATCAGGTCCCAAGTGATCTAATCTGAAGTACATGTATGCTAGACATCACACCCACACTCTTTGTCTGTCCTTTAAATTCATAAAAATAAGACTATATATTAAAAAAGTAATGTTTTAGAAGATATAAGAAAATCTAAAGCAATAGTATTTATAGAAGTAAATTATTGTTGACGAAAAATAAAAGAAAAACTACTAGAAAGAGAAATGATGAGGGAAAGGTGGTTTGTCTGTGGAAGATCATCATAGTTGAAGTAAGTCTTGTAGCAGATGTAAGATTAGAAAAAACTTACATAAGTGGATTCATGTGAAATATTTCAGACTGGCTGCATGTTCAAAATATCATGGTGAATCAGACCATAACAAGCCCAGCATATGCATTCAGGTAGCAATAGAGGACTGTGGTGACTGGAAGTAGAGAATGAGAAAGAGCAGAGACCTGGCAGGGCAGGAGCTGGCAGCCAGCGACCAAGTACTGCTGACAAGGCATTTGCAAACAGAGCAGGTGATTGGCATTAGGAAGGCTGAGGACAAATCTTTGCCTTCTTTGCAATATTTACTTTTCTTTTAGAAAGTTTTTGGGACTTGATAATTTCTTCTTAGTGGTTATGGGTTTGTTATTTCTCGCTTGAGCAATATGTTTCTAAACTTTGTTAATTAGATTTTTTTCCTGTTTCACATGGTGCATGCTGGAGATGAGAAATGACAGATGAAGATGCTTCCCTTAAAAGGAAAGTAGAATGAAGAGAGAAAGGAAAGATGGTGCAAAAAATAAATAAATAAAAAAGAAAGAAAGAAAAGAGAAGAGAAGCTGTCAGTTTCATTGTCAGCAGTGAAAAAGAATGGCATGGAGAAAATTATTTATATCTGTTGTATAAGGGTCTAAATTTTCTGCAGTATTTTTAAATAAACAGTATGCAAGTTTTGGTGAGAAATTCAAAAAGATATTTCTTCTTGTGTTGTAAAAAATGCCCAGAAGGGAGCATACATTTTATGAAATATATTGCCAACTCTTTCTATTTTTAAGTCAAAGAGAACAATTCTCCCAGAAAGAGAATCTCCCAGTAGTGAGATCAGTGTAGCATTAGTCATTTCAGTACAGTCAAAATCTGACAGTAAGATAAAAATGCATTAGAATAGACACTAATGCAAGTAAATCCAGGTAAAATTTTGTGAACAGAACATAAAAATTTTGTTTTCTTCATGTTCTTGACCATTGCACTCAAACCTCACATTAGTAGCAAATAATCTGATTTACTACATTAAATTTTCAGATTTATTTTGGCTATCTGGGAAAAAACATTTTCTTTATTGTGGTTTAGGAGCTAGGATCAAAAAGAAAGGAGGAAAGAATTTTAACTTTGATGTTACCTTTCAGTCCCATTCCTTTTGTCTCATATATCATGCTCTTTTCTTCATGTCCTCTTAAGATTTTCTAAAGTCATAGATCTCTTGCTTTTAGTTATCATTTTAATTCCCACATGCAATAAACCTGTAAATTGAGCTGAATCAGATTTTTTGGCAAATATTTCATTTACAATTCAGAAATAAATTTAGTGGCAGCATTTTTGCTTAAATTATTCTTCTTGTCCACATAAAAGATATTTTGCTTAGTACAGTCAAATCTAAACTAAAATGGCTAATTTAAATGCAAGTAGGCAAACAAAATATTTACCTATTTTGTTCAGGTTAATAGATTCATGTTCATTTGAAAGAAAGCTTACAAATACCTAAAAAGCTTAAACATGACTAACCAATCTGAACTGTCTCTACTTTAAAGTAGAGAGATTTTGTAGGAAAATCTAACTACAAACTAATGTCTTTATATGTCCCTAGTGAGAGAGTTTAATGCAATACAAGGAATATTTTTATAAGTGAAGACAGAAAGTTAAATCTGGACTGCGCAGTATGGAAAGGAAAATATTCCTGATAACAAATACCAGCAGCTTTGTCACAGTGTTTCACACAATTTGCTTGATCAGTTCACATGAAAAAGAGCTTATCATGGAATCATAGAAACACAGAACAGTTTTGGATAAAGATCACCTAGTCCCAACCACCCTGCCATGGGAAGGGACACCTCCCACTAGACCAGGTTGATCAAAGCCCCATCCAACTAGGTCTTGAACACATCCAGTGATTGAGAATCCACAACTTCCCTAGGCAACATGTTCCAGTGTCTCAGCAACCTCATAGTGAAGAACTTCTTCCTAATTTCTAATCTAAATCTACCCTCTTCCAGTTTGAAGCCATTACCCTTCATCCTATCACTACAAGACCTTGTAAAATGTCCCTCCTCAGCTTTCTTGTAGGCCCCCTTCAGATACTGGAAGGCCACAATAAGGTCTCCCCAGACCCTTCTCTTCTCCAGGCTGAACCCCAGCTCTCTCAGCCTGTCTTCATATTGGGAGGTGCTAGTAAGTAAAGGAGGGATCCAGGCCTTCATGTAGGAAGAATGTTTTCTGACTTTCAGTCAAAAAACCCCCAAACCAGTATGATGTATCCGGTTAATTATATGTTTCCCAGGTAACATATTCTTCCTTCTCAGTCAGTCCTCTGTCATCTTAATGAAAGTTGTGAACAGCGTTTACTATCTGGTCTTTTTTCAAAGGAAATCAAACCCATTATATCCATAATTAATTCATGTAGCTAACAAGTTCTATGCAATAAATATACAGTATTGTACACATCCCAAGTGACACTGTAAATAATGGAGCTAGTCTTGCATGAGGAGTTCTTCCCTTAAGCAAATAAATCCTCATTATATATAAAAAAATTGTCATTCCTCAGGCAAATTCTCTACTGTCTTTCCCAAGTCTATGGCATTAGACTTCAGTGCCTACCCTTATTTTATCAGCATGGCAAATTATACTATGTCCATAATACCTTCTTCCTTTTCCTTCAGGAAACATGGAATATCAAAAAAATCGACACACCATCGAAAACTATCTTAAAGAAAAGTGTCAAAATTCAAAGAAATTGCAAGTGAGAGCTTCCAGAAGAGCAGAAAGAAGTGTTCTGTTTATCAACAATTTAAAGAGAACCCAAATTACCAGCTTCCTTTCTCAAACAATACTCATTTTGAACTGAGATCCATACAGTACTATAAACTGTATTTCCAGTTGGCCATGCAGGAAATTTTAATTGGTTTTTAATATAAAGAAGGTTTTTTGGGGAACAGAAAACAAACCCACAATATTTTATGAACCTTCATAACAATGCCAAAACCAGTCTTTGCACTTTTCTATCTGAGACCTCTAAGGAAACATGAGACATCTACCACACCAAGGATTCCACAGGGACAAACAGCTGCCAGGCTGCTTAAATGGCAGAAAATTTCCTGCCAGTATATGTTTTATGTTTGCAATAACACTGCTACTTGGCACATCTGGCCAACATCAAAGATTTCTCTTTCTGATATCCCTTGAAAAACAATCATCTGTGTTGCAATACGTAAAGTATCTATAAAATGACCAAACTTCATTAAATAAGAATGAAAAAGGATTTTGTGATTGTCTCCGTTTAAGGCTCAGGGCAATCCCCCATGGAGCAGAATTTGTTTCACCCCTCTTCTCCCTCCCCTCTTCCCTCCCAGAGGAGGAAGAAAAGGCCTCACACAAAGTTGGAAAATTAAGATTACAACTTTTAACAAGGAGTAACAAAAAGGGATATCAAAGGAAGGGAAATATACAGAGGTAACAAGGGAAGGTATATATACAAATATATACAACACCGATCCTTGGATGTTATTGGATTCCTCCCGAGCCACGTGGAGTTGTAACAGCCACAGAGACGTGCGGAGCCAGCAGCAATTCCAGCGAGGAAGGGGTGAGCGGAACTTCCTGTGTCCTTTTATAGAGTGTGGCAGGAAGGGGAGTGGAATAGCCGCTCCACCTGTCCCTCCCCTTCCCCAAACCTTAAACCACAACAGTGATTTTGCATACATTTTTCAATACAGGGAACTGGATACACAACAGCATCTTCAAGGACAAAAGTACAGGGCAGAAGAAAAACAAAGGAGCTAAACAGAATATCTCTAGAGCTTGGAAAAGCTGAAGTCGTCAGTGCCATCTAAACGGTATGTCAGCCTACCTTTCACCAGCTTTCCATGGTTTCCAGGTCCAATGAGCTGCTCCAGTGAGTGTCTGGTCTAGTTTAAAAGCTGTTCCTAAATGCTGCAGTGGGAATTAAGGTACAGGACCATATGAAATATATCAGGGATTACTTCCCTGCCACAGTCTTCCTGGGTCCACCAGCATAAGTGCATTTCAGCCTGCTCCCACCCGATTATGTGAAAACAAGGTTCTACCATTGTGAGAGTTTAAATTACCTGTATTATTCTCACAGACCCTAATCTCTTAAATTGGTTCATCTAAGGACATTTGACTACCTTTTTAATCATTGGTGAATTATTTCTTGACGTTTTTTGAAAAATTCTGAAAATCTTATGGCTAATGGTTAGATTTAGGTACTCTAGGAGAAATATTACACAAGTTGTCCTTATGAAAGTCACGGTATTTATAGCAAGGGGAGAGATCATTCTATCGATGTCAGTTTGTCCCACTCATTGGAGACGAAATATACTATGTTAATTGATTATGTAAAATGCTGACTGCAGTGGAGCTGGAATTATTAAAGAAAAACATCTATTCCATAATTGAGAACAGAAAGATAAATTCCAGTCTGGGATATTCATCCTGGTTCAGTCATTGATTCCCTTCATAAATGTAGATGCTATTGCTGGTTTTCTAGCTGATCTACCAAATGGCCTGGAGCATCTTTAAGTGTGATAATTTCCACCCAGGAAGCACAGTAGCCCTGCAGCCCAGCAATGCAGCAAGGCCAGGGTTGATGCCTCAGGCTCTACCTGGGGCTTGCCAGGGCTCCGTCCTGAAGCTTGCCAGCTGGCTCAGGCTGTGCCTGTCAAGGCCTCCCTGAAGCTTCACTGCTGCTTGGCTAAGTCATAAAAGCCATTCTTTGTATTATAATAACACCTATAAAGGTCAACATATACAGTACAATCAGAATGACCTGGACTTTCAGAGCAATCAAGAAAGAATAAGGTGTAAAAACACAATAGAAAGCATGTTAAAAAGACCCCAAGTACATCCTACAGTGAAGTCAAGGAAACCTTCAACTTTAACACCATCTTATAAAAATTGTAACTTAATTTTTATTGTTGAGACCTTTCCAGAGCAGTAACACTCATTCCTTCCTTTCTTTTTTTTTTCTCTTAAATCTGCATTAGCAACAGTTATTTTACCAGAATGATACGGTTTCAGTTATACAAATTCTTAGCTTTATATATAAGATTTTTTTTTTTTTGACTCAAGCAAGTATTTGATTGTTAAAGGAGGCAAAAGAGACTTTCCAACTTAAATAGATATTAACTAATATTAGTAAAACACACTTTGTTACATCTATTGACCTGGATAATCTGTAATCTGTAACGGTTATATTAAACAACTCTTTTCAACACACAGATCAGTCTGAACCACAAACTTATTTCCAGATTATTCCAACCTGGTATTCCAAAAATCTCAAGCTGAAATATGGAGCTGAACCAACTGGCTCAAAGAAATGCAGATGTGCTGTGTGACTCAACCAGTCCCAGACTTCACAGCTCAAACCTTCACTCCAGCTATTTAAAGTCATCATTTATCAACTTCTGAATATCAACACCAAGCATAGCAAGTGTGGTTAAACTGTGCTTAAAAAAAAGACTGAATCATTTAATGAATTGGTAAAATTCCTATTATATCTAGGCAATGTGTTGGCATGAAAAAATATGATACTCTTAACCTTGCAGAATATTAGAATACATATAGTTTGCATTGATACTCATTAAGCAATCTCAAATAAAATCAACTTTTTCACGCAGACCAGCCTTGTTCTGAAGTGAACATAAACTGTGAACTTTCCCCATCAGCTTTTCAATCTCCTTTAGATAAATACTGAATTTTTTTTACACACTATAATTGAATTGAAGTCCCTTTCTCATATCAAAACACGCATCTCCTGGGAGAAATCAATGAGCGACCAATTACAAAGATCAGTGTTCATCTGTTCATGACATGAATCCTTACACAAAGCCATTGGCCAACACACAGCACTGAGATCAATATAATCTTTCCTCTTTCTCTCCCTGCAGTTCCCAAGAGTGGGCCTAGTAAGGACAGATTCTCACAGAATTTGGTTAGTAAAATAGCAGGCAGGATGCACGCTCTTTCTTAACAATAATTTTTAGGCAAACAAATCATTCAACAGGGAAGTCTTAAAATACAAATCCTCCTATTGCAAAGGAAAACCTCAAGGTCCCTTCTTCCAGCAAAGGCCACACTCACTCACCATTCAAGTGACGGCAGCCAGGATTTGTCTTAGTGGCCTGAGTTTAAGCCACACAATATTACATTAAAAATGCCAGCAAGTGGCCCAAATTAAAAATTCTGAAATTCGCTCCTGGAGACCCTTGACATCCTGCTTTGTTGCAGTCCTCATTTTACAAAAAGTATAACAACAAACATGAATTACGGTATCTACCAGCTGTCTAGCACCTCATATCTGACAAATTTATCTGCCTCAATATAGGGTACCGGCAAGTACTTGCCAACAGGCCTGGCCAAGGGCTGCATACTCCAAGCACACCCAGAGAACTTGCAGGTGGCCCCATACCCACACCTTCACCTCTTGTACCCTTGCAGACACCATGAGACATCCCTCAAATATCATCTTCTAGTTCCAAAACCAGTGAATCAGATGTAGAGGTGAAAAGTCTGGGGATGGTAAGCTGGCAGCAGCAAAGTTGAAGAGCAGGTGATAAAATGGTCCTGTCTTCTGTCAGTGAACCCAGCAGAGGACAATTCCTCTGTCCTTGTCATGTTACAATGGCACAGGTTAATTATTTAGTGGCAGATTAGGGTTTTGACAGTAATGTCATGATCTGTAGCTATTTCAATGTGCCTAAGATAACCATTAGACTGGCACAAAGCTTATACATATGTGTAGTGGTATAAACTCAGGTGAAGGCACTTTTGCTTGAACAGGAAGGCACATGTTCAGCCTGTGAGGATTATTGAGCTGTGAACTCCAGCTGTGAGCTGGAGATTTAACTACTTGAGAATTTTCAAGAGTACAAAGCTTGAAGAAGTAATAATTACATTGTAAGGAGCAATGATACCCCCATAAAAGTGGGGAACATGCTAATGAAACTTGGATCTTTCACTAGCAAAAAAGAGCACAATTGCATTCATCTCTGTAATTTCTTTTGTTCAGCTATAGTCATTTACATCAGCTTTAGAAGCTGTCAATATTATTAAGACCTCTTAATTTCTTAAAGGTTGGTGGATTTTCATACAGTTTGTAAGTACTGAGTACTGCAGAAGCCAAAGCTTCTCATTATGGTGTCTGACCTTAGATTGGGCCTTATTGTATTAAGATCACTGCATAATGCATCCATCTAAAAAACAGCCCTAACACCAGTGATGCTAGCAGTCATGATAATATATGAAAAAAAATACCTGTTCATTATAGGTAAACTGGTGATTTTGTGTTAATTTCATTGCACATAGTTTTTTTAAGAGAAACACCATAGAAGCAGAAACATTTTTAGAGCACGAGGACTGTAGATTGATGAAACTGTGTGAAGTACATGGAGAAAAAAAAAATGCATATAATCTTATAAATAGGAAGATAAACGCTTACTGGACAGTCTGACTATTAAGATTTACAAGGACAGTTAAACATCTTCATATCTAAAAAAGCAGCTGCCTCAGACATGTGACTCCAGATTATTTTCAGTATCTTTTTCATTTTCTCTATAAAGTTAATTCCATAATTCACATCTTAAAATATTCAGAAAATGCTAGACAAGAAGATTTATTGTATATGTTTTGTCATTCTTTTAAAATTTTATGATTCATTTTTCTTCTTACATCTAGAATTGTTACAATGCAAACAATCCTATATTATGTTTATCCTGTGATAAGATTCCCAAGACATTTCTTATAGATAAGGATTCTATTGGAGAGACACCACAAACACAGGATGTTGTTTGATAATCCCTTGTTCTATAAAATGATCATTACAGCAGCTTTCAAATGCACTCAAATAATAAGTGAATATTTTTAAAATAAAAAATAAAACTCACAGGAGAAATTTGTCCTCAAATATTCGTTAACAGCTTGTAAAAATATCTTCTGTGTCCCACTAAGTCTTCATTACCAATGAGCATGCCTTAAAAGTCTTGATGAAAAAGAAAATGTGCAAAGGGCACAAGTGATGAGGAATAAATATGCTCAGCTCAAGCCATTGGCCTTAATTTCAGAATCTTAAATGACAGACATTTCAATGCTGTGAGGACTGAAAGGTGGGAATAACCTGATCTATAGTCTGCATTTTAAAGTAAAAATAAAAGGTTCTGTGGTAAGTCAGACTGATTTTTTTTTGACAGACAGTGTCCCAAGACTTCTACACCAGATCTTTCTGTCTCTCAGCCAGTGGAAAGAAAATAAAGCAACTCAGACCCTGCAGTACAATTCATTTCAAATTAACTGGTGATTGACAAGTGAAATACACACACAAATCAGCCCAAATAGGCAGCACTGTTATTACAGTATTAGCCCTTTCCCCAATCCAATTTATTTATACTGAAAGATAATTTATTGATCCTCAAGAGTTGATTAACATGAACGAATCAGATGATGAGTTAATTAACCCAAACACTCATAAGATTTCCAGATTTCAATCTCTGGTCTATCTAGAACTAATTTTCTGAGCAGAGAATTTTTAATGATATATTACCTATAAATAAGACCACAAGCTTCAATAGAGAGGTTTATCCAAAGTACAAATTTGCAAAAAATTGTAAATCCAAATGCCACATTCACAAATGCCCATGATAATCATATCTTGCAATTCTGGCATTCACCCAGTATTTTGTGTTATTTAAATAAGAGAAGCATCTTATTTAACCTATTTCTGGTTTCCCTAGCACAAAGTGAACCTTGGGGATTATAAAATGGGAACATGGTGCACACCACCATAGAAATTAGTGGCTATTTAAGAGATTGCAGAATCTGACACAAGACTGTTCCCAGAAATATAGGTTTAAAAGGACTTGTGCCTCTTACAGGTGTCAGCAGAGACCCAGCCAAGCTCTTCTAGTCCTTCCATGCATAGAGTAGGGAAGTAATGGTTTCAGCTGCAAACAGAACAGGGTTTACCAGAAAATGTGTACCATGACAGTACCATCACTGCTATTTTCCCATCTCTAAGTCTGCACAAGTTCTAGTGAACAGTGGGGGCATTTGGTGTAAGGTCACTCTCTGCATCCTAAGCTTTCTTTCCAATGCAATGTTATTTTTGTTACCTTAGTTTTTAGCTCACAAAAAGGTCTCTCTATACTCCTCTATGAAAGATAAAATATTCTGCAATAGTCAAGGACAAGGTGTGTGGCTTTCCAGAGTACAGTGCTGGATATCAAAGAGCACTGTGAGCATAATTATGCTTTTAATCAACCAAAATTTGAATGTTTTCCAGTTACCTGTAAAAGAAACAAATCTGTCAGTTTTGCTTTAACCTTTAAAAATAATTAAACATGCAAAATGTCCATTTCAAATCCAACATTTGTAAACTTATTTAGCTTCAAAACTGGAACATTTCATCCAGGTTTCTTCCCTTCTGCCTACTTCCCAAAGCTTGGTGATGTGAACCCCAGCTCACTAAATCCAAATGTGTTTTTCTTTATTAGGAAAGTGCCACCTTCACCCAACGTCATTGCCAATTTCCTTGGAAATCTGGTTTTAAATGTCACATAAGGAGCTGCTAAATGCTGAGCTCCATGGTGTGGGCTGAGCAGCTGAGAAACTTCCCCCATGCACACAGAGGTGTCTGTGTATCATAAGCCTGTTTTCATCCAAACCTCTTGGTTTCCTGCCTCTCTGTCTCTTGAGCCTTATTAGCAGAACTTTTAGACCAGCTTCAGCATCATCTGCCAGCCAAGTTACTGCACATGGGTTTTTTTCCTCATTCAGCCTGTCAAAAAAAAAAAGGAGGCAACATTGAGAAGTTCTGGGCTGATTTGAGTATTTAAATCCATTATATTTCAAGTAGCTTAAAAGTAGGCAAAAGTAGTTGAATCTGTCTGCTTTACAGTTATCGTTAAGAACATTGGAGTAGATCCTAAGATAACAATGTGAAAAACAACATAATTAGTCTGATTTAAACAACGAGAAAATTTAACTGAGAGGGGAAGAAAAAAGCAACAGAATTAGCAAGGTTTTCTTTGGTCAGTAGTTATACAAAACCAATTTTAGCCATTTAGATAAAACAGTAGAGGAAAGCTTTTATGCATGTGCTAACTCTTCTCTGGATAACTAATTGGCTTCATTTTTCACAGCTATCCTTCTAACACCTTTAGTAAGCACTCAAAGAAAAGCTGCATGTCATGCAAGCACTGCATTTCCATACCAAAATCACTCCTGATCTTTCTTTCCCAGACTTGGGAATTTCCATAAATCATATATAAAGGGCATAAGATTCCCATCAGGTTTTAGTCATCCAAGGCTGTGGCCAGCTGTGAAAATGAGGAAATACTATTTGTGAAGTGGATGCTCCACAGAGGATTAAGCACTGTCATGTAGCACCAGTGGTGAGTGCCCGTAATGGGACAGGTGGTGAGAGCCCAGGTTTTTGCACGCTTCACCACATGCAGCTTGTGGTGAGGAGGTTTGGATGTCATTGCTGCTCAGCTAAAGTGCCTACATCCAATCAGACATTTTT
The DNA here is from genome assembly GCA_013401335.1 of Brachypteracias leptosomus. Lineage (NCBI taxonomy): Eukaryota > Metazoa > Chordata > Aves > Coraciiformes > Brachypteraciidae > Brachypteracias > Brachypteracias leptosomus. The sequence goes on along the minus strand of VYZX01027615.1, from coordinate 25,520 downwards.
CAGTAACAGGGAGATAGACAGGTAGAATTAATTAACTTTAAAACCACCCCTCTGTGTGTTCTCATGAATGGTATTTCCATATATACTTTCTTACAGTGAGACACAAATGGATGGAGCTGGCACACTGTCTGAAAGGCAGAAGACTGGAAAAAAAATCATGTATAACTTGTCTGAAAGTTTTTAAATATTGGCAGATTTGAAAGAAAGGAGAAACCACACATGGCTTAATAAGCACTAGAATGACAAAGCTACATTAACACTAGCAAGTTTTGCAGCCCAGTAAGAGAATACCTAAAGGCAGACAGAAGACAGCGCTGAATTTCCAAGATCCTGTTGTTCATTATTCGTGCATTTCTGGGGCAAGGGGATTACTTCAGATTATATTGAGTCTACCTCTGTTGGCTGAATGCCCATTAATGGGGCACTTCTAGTTTCATTTAATCAAAAGAAAACTCATTTGCAGGCTTTGAAACTGTTCCTTGATGTAAGCCAAAATACCACAAATGGTGGAAATCATAGAATTTTGTCCAAACTGAAATGTTTATTTAACACCAGTGAAACTATTTTGAGCTTTGCTGCTAAATAAAAAATGAACATGAATTGCCAAACAGAAAAACAGCTTCAGTTTCTGCTTACATCACTACTGTTATCTTGCCTTATGAGAGCAAATCATTACCAAAGTTTAGACTTTACCTACTCTCCTGGTAAAAGAATCTTTTCAAACTCTAATAGCAGGTATCATCGGGATAGCAGTATCTGATTAGGCCTCTTTCAACCTGGCGGCTGTTTCCTAGTAACACTTTATTCACTTTCCCATAAAACTTTTGCTTTTTAAAGGTATTAGCAGGTCAGAGATAGAGCAGCTCTGAATTAACATTGCTTCATTGAATCAAGGCCAGATAAGAAGCTTGTCCGATACTGACAGAGGATGTTGCTCAAGGAGTCTACCTACTCCCTAGTGTGGTATTGAATATCTTTAAACATTTAAGTAATTTCTATTATAAGTGAGGGGCAATCCAGTGGGGAATTACGAGGATAGACTGAGAGAGTTGGGGTTGTTCAGTCTGGAGAAGAGAAGGCTCCGAGGAGACCTTATTGTGGCCTTCCAGTATCTTAAGGGAGCCTATAAGAAAGCTGGGGAGGGACTTTTTAGGATGTTGGGAAGTGGTAGCACTACAGGGAATGGGTCAAAACTAGAGGTGGGTAGATTCAGATTAGACATTAGGAAAAAGTTCTTCACCAGGCGGGTGGTGAGACACTGGAAGAGGTTACTCAGAGAGGTGGTGGAAGCCCCATCCCTGGAAATTTTGAAGGCCAGGCTGGATGGGGCTCTGAGTAACCTGATCTAGTGGGAGGTGTCCCTGCCCATGGCAGGGGGGTTGGAGCTAGATGATCTTTAAGGTCCCTTCCAACCCTGATGATTATATGATTATATGATTATGATTATTTCATAGATATAGGAAAAGTCAATTTATTGTATCCCTCTTACAGAACATTAATAGCTGCTATCAAAATATGATGCACTCTGAAAAGTGCCAGCACACTACTAGTCTCTGTTTACAGCTGTTTTGTTTGAGAATTGCTGACAATCGATCTATACCACTCACAATAAAACATTCATGTATTAGGTGACCCAGGACTAGGCCCAAAAAAAGATATAGATAAGAAGACTATATGATTACTTTTGCCTCTTGAAGGGGACTTTTGCCAGTTTATAGTAAAAAAACTTGTTTGATGGCAGTGATATTACTACAAATTGAATGCTTTTTTCTAGTAGCAGCCATCTGTAAAGCATGTGAAGTGCCCAAGTAAATTCCCAATCCACAGGCCTTTGTGATTAAATCCTATGGGCAGGACTGCAGATATACCTTTCCCAAGAGAAAATCATGTGCTGTACCAGCAGGCATCCTGCAAAACCTTATGTGCACAACAAGAACTGACTTTTAACAGGGGATTTTGCAAATTGCACTAACCTTGAATGGGTGCCATGTGTGCCTCTGTGCATGAATTCTACTACTACCATATCCAAAAGGTAAATTAACAAGATAGAATGCAAGTTACGGAACAAAGACACTAAGTAATCAGAGAGGATAAATCATCCTTTGACCTGTTACATTTTTTAATTAATCTATATTGCTAATAGATGACTGGATTATCTCTCTGACAGTACATTATGACAGAAAAAAAACCCCAAAACAACAATTGCTTTTCTCCACAAAACATATCATGCATACATAAGGCATTGAAGAAGATTTTAAGTAAAAAAGCATGAATACTTTTACAAATAAACCTTTTGGGATTCCTGGCTTCAGGCTAGAATAGCCAAACTGACTTGAAAAAAATTGTCAACATGGACATTTGATTTAACTGATCTTATTTATTTAAGCAACCAAAACTCAGCCACACTTAAATCAAAATATGTCCATAGCAGAGCTACATGAGAACCAGAGATGCCCAGGCAGGATTTCCAAAGGGAGGATGGATCTCTCAAAGGTCAACTAAGGTGACTCCTTCAGACAGTTTTGTCACGTCTGCCATGCATCTTAGGATAATGATATGGCATCTGTCAGCTACTGTAGGATATACTTTGGGAACTACAGACACCAGCATAAATTGCAGCAGCTCACAGGCAGACTTCAGTAGCTGCAGTATAAGAATCAATAGGTGGCTTCTTGACAACTCCAGATACTAAGCAGAGGTCTCTACACTTGCAGAATTATGGCCTACTTAATGGAGAGGGGGAAAGAAGAAAAAAGGCGAGGGTGTCAGCATAGATTTAAATATTCAAAAACTAAAAGCATGACAGCACAGACTTACATTGTTCTCAGAGTCCAGTGGAAAACACTACCTTACACTAGCAGCGGGAGCTGTCAGGCCATCACCAGGAGGAGGGGAGCAATCTTCAGGAAATAGTCCATCTCTTCCAGTGATGATCAATTTTAAAAAAAAACAGCTGAAATTATTTCCTGATATACTTATCCAAAAGTATTAAATTATCTTGTTCCTGAGACTTAGTCCATGACTATGTTTTAGGAAGAAATACAAATTTCAAATGGGTCAAAACACACAGCATATCATGATGACTAAATCTCACTGTACAGGTACTTATGAAAATGGTTGATTCATTCAGCCCATGCTTCCAGCCAGCTAAAGGCCAAATAAATGAGTCATCAGGTTACTTAAAATAAATTGAGAAAGTTATACGACAATTCCAGCGAAATTTGCAAGTCAAAACAGAGCCTTTTCATTACTTTCACATAGTAGCTTCACACAGTATGTTTAAAGGGCTGTCAGGTAGCTGGTATAAGGTTGGATTCACATGTTGCAGTCTCCCTGTCACTGTCATTAAAAGGAATTTCAGAGTTAAATTGTACTCACAGTTCAAGAATCATTCTAGTAATTGTAAAGGATTTTAGGCCAAGTGTTTTGACCTGCACTTTTCAAAACAGGTTTCAAGGTCTCTCTTATTATTAATCATACACTACATATTTACAACAGAGTCATCCTGCCTTCTGAAAATCTGACCTTTTATTCCTGTGTAGCTTTAGAATTTAACCTCTTTTGAACATCTACTTCATAATAGGGATCTATTTTCCTTTCCTTCATTTTAGCCAGGGTACTTTTACTTAAGATCAAAATTTTTTTAAATGATACATTTTGTAGAGTTCTTACCAGACCAGCAAATGTATCATATCCCAGAAGCAATATTGACCTCTTTCAAGGCTGTTTTTTCTGTCTACAAGCATGTTTCTCATGAATTTTGCTTTGTAGTTGAGCACTGAAGTTGCATGTCATCACTAAGATTCTTGCCTATAAAATGATTTTTTAAACAGGTGATAGAAATCTTCCCTGCAGATAAGAGACACACAGTTGGCTTAGAAGAGGAACAATTTTGTTTTGCCCCTGTACCTGGTAAATTTCCTGGCACTTTTTTCTTGCAACATAGACAGTGTAGTGATAGGGCCTGTTCCAGAAATCCAGAGCCTCGACTTCAGTGTTCCAGTGCAGGATTTCATAGAATTTATGTCAAGCTGGTCAAGAGTTACTAACAGCCAAGTTATTGCAGAAAAGTGTTCAAGAGCTGAGGACAAAAAAATATGCAGGGGGAAAATCTCTCAGTAGCTTAAGACTAATGTTTTGATCTCACTCTCATTTTTATCAGAAGAATTTTTTTTTTTAAGTACTAGAAGAGTGAATGGAGTGACTTCGCTATAAAGCTACAGCCCTTACTTTGAATTTCCAGGTAAGAATAATTCCTCCTGTTCCTGGGACAGATAGTACTAGCCCAGTGATGATACCAGGGCAAAAATGGGGAACTGAAATAACACATTTTTCACCAGTCAGATGACTTGAAATCTACCAAATATTTTCAATGAATTAAGCTAGTAATTAAATTATAAGTTTACTTTGGAAAGGTGAATATGAGACTAACCTATGAAGTTTTTGTTTAGCTTTAATTGCTGTCATGCACTGTCAGTTACATTGCAACACTTTATTTAATCTTGTGATTTAAGAGATACTAGATTTTGAGTTGCTGATTCTCACTTATTAATTTTTAGAATGGCATAAAAAATCCTGATTTTCTTCTTCTGACAACATATGATCAAACCCTGCCACAGTGCTTCCAATCTCTTATCTAGAGGGACATTCCTTATTTTAAGAGCCACCTCTCTTTCCATTCATTTAGCATGTAACAGGAACTCCCAAACAATCAGGCCTTCACAGAGCCAACTGAGTAATCATTGGTTGTGTTTTGTTTTCTCAGTAGAAAAAATAAAATCATGTTACAGATGTTGGAAAATAGTGGTACAGAGAGGGAAATTCCTTCTGTGACTCTTAAAATTGCATTGAGTTGCACTTCTGAAATAGAGTGAATATAGCTCTGTGTAACCATATGTTTCACACTTTAACCCAGACCTCTGCTTTTACATTTGTATTCTAAGTAAGGAAACTGTATTCCTGGCAAAAAAAAAGAAAAAAAAAATTAAAATCTAAAAAGATTGATGAATATCTATGTAAACAGCAAAGGCTCCCACTTACAGACATGACCAGTACATCCAGGTTAGGGCTTTCAAACACAGTGACAAAGCAGCTCTTTCTAGTAGATGCTGAGACTTTTTAAATCTGGTTCTCCATGGTGCAATGTTAACTTCTAAGGAAGTGCAAACTTCATAGGAGGAATGAACCTCAAGGCTGGATGTGGGTTATGTGCAGGAGAGCTAGGAGGCACTCAGAGATGAGCAGAAGTTGTGTGGCTGTACAAAATCTCCTCCAGGAAGTGATCCCTGTAGAGGATAGCCCTTCCCAGCCTGTCACCTGTAAAAGGAAATCCCTTGTGGCACCCACAACACGAGCCTCAGTTTGATCCTCAGGTGAGGAGCACTCAGTGGGATCACAGGCATCCACCCATCCTCACATGAGCATCTTCTCCTGACCTGCTTCCAGCACAGGAGCCATACCTCAACTTCCCACAAGCTCTGTGTGGCCCAGGAGTCCCACTCCAGTTTCATGCTCTAACTTTTTACACCCATGGCTATGTTATGTGCAACTGTGGAAAGAGTCTTTCTCATGATGTAAAACATTTGCATAGGATGCAGACAGTAGTTGAATATTGATTTCCATCAAGTCCAGCTTCAAAATAACATTACCATTTTATTTCGTGTCAAAGCATCATTGTTTGTTTAGAAATCAAAACAAAAATTCACTGAAATGAAGCAAAACTGGCAAGAGTCACCTGGAATAATAAACTGGGCTTGTGGTGCTTGTGTATTTAAGAATAATAAAAATATTTACTTTGAAAGAAAAAAATCTCTTCATACTAAATGTCACTTCCAGTAGAATATTTTGTTTTGTTTTTGGTTTAATTTCAAGGCTCTAATTTCATGGACACCTTCCTCCCGTATATTCCAATTATTAGGTTCAAAAGCACCACTAAGGTAGTACGAAAACAATCTCTAAAATGGTGCCACGTTATGTCTGCCCTGCTAATTGACAGAGAAGCACACAGAGAAGTATCTAAGGGGAAAGGAATATAGCATGTAAGACTACCTGCAATTCACATTAAAATTCAGCTATTTTCAATATAAAATCTCTGAATGCCATTCCTAATGGTGCAACTCTATTCTCACCCTGAAGATGGAAAGGGAACCATGCAGTCTTCAGTCTCAGTGCAGAATATGTTTGCCCCCAAATCTTGATCTTTCACCTGCTGTTTTCTTCAGTTGTATTTGTTGCTCATTTTCCTCACAGTCCTGGAACTCCAGCTTCAGATTCTGTGATAGTAAAATATTTCACAATGAGGGAAAAGAATATTTTAATAATAAAATGTATACGAAATCATCACTAGAACCTTTGTAGATCTGATTCTCATCTCTGCTGACTCCAACTGAGCAACTTCTGCTGGTGCAAATGAAATCAGAGTTCAGTAGAGTATCTCTGCAGGAGATCTTGAGAGCTCATTACTTTGGGATGTGATTGATTTTCCCCCTTTATGGACTAAACTAGCAACTCCTTTTCAGGTAAATAATTTGCCTGCCTGCACTGAATGCCCAGGAATTGCTTGTTCCCCCTTGTGGGACCTTAATGCTTATATTGATGCTTACATCATGGTATTTTCAATTGGCTGGCACTGAGCAGAACACAAGGGCTTAATACTTGTGATAGCATCCCCAGCAGAACTTGACACCTATTCCCACTCTATTCTCGTGCTTTTTGCCACTTGCAATCAATATTTATCTTGTCAGCTTGCTGCCATCAAGTCTATTCGTTACAAATTCACCCTGTAAAGAAACATTATGCAAAATATTTGCTGTAAGTCTTGCTTGTCCTAACAGCAATCTGGCAAAACAGCAAATTCAGGTTGCTGTAATATAGGTAAGAGGGATGTTTCCCTAATTTAGCAAACTTGAAAAAGTAAGAGTGAGGAGATCTTTTTTTTCCCCTTCAGTCATATTCTCTTCCTAGTTCTTGTGTAGCAGCATAGAGGCACCCGAACTTTTGCCCAGGTTATACCTCACACCATCTCATAGGGGCATTCAAGAAACATACAGCACTGCAAATTTTCAACTTTTGTGCTTTTCCCAGAGCTGAAAGGTACTCCTGATATCCATTCATGACCTGCTGTTATCTAATAAGGTGAGTATTCATCTCTGAGTGGTACATCAGCAGTGTGATCGGGAGAGGCCTATGGATTGGGTCATGCTGCCAGGGGCCACTGAGGAAAGAGGGCAGAAAGGAGTCAGTCATCAAGATGGCTGAACTGTTTGTGCAGACTGGATTTTGCCTGTGGGCAGAGTTTGACCACTCTTTCTAGCAGTGCAATGCCTGTTCCCAGCTTTGCAAGAAAGAGAACATGGAAGTTCTTGCACAGGCATCTTGTCAGCAAGCCTTGCAAGCTGCCTCCTTAAGCTGTTTAAAGAACATCCAGAAGGCTTCCCATCTGGGCAAGTATGAGTTAATTGTCTCAGCACAGAGGAAGGCTTAACTGGTGAAAATAAAATCTTTTTTTAAATTATTAAAACCTAAAAAGAAGGGGTATAGAATGGCAATGGAGACTGATTTAAACACATTTTTTTTCCTCTGGGCCAAGCCACTAGTAAAGACAAAAACTTGCTAAATCTTTTCAAATTTAATAATGTCCTTAGGAAAATCAAGTGTATTCTTAAAAAAACTGTACTTAAGATTGTCTCCTATACTAGATCAGCATAGAATCACTGAGGAACCCATACCTGTCTCTGCTGTAGCCATACATCTTAAAAAAGCATGTGTTATCTCCTCCTATACTGGATAATCAAACACTCAGAGCAGCTGTTGTCTCTCATATCCTCCCATTAGTTAGTGTGAATGTTTATCGCTCTCAGCTAAAAACTGTAACTGTGAATACAATCCTGCTGCACCAGTGAAGCCTTCTGGATCAACAAAACACTCCTGCCTCCAAAATGTGGAATTCTACTTTCATGACAAATGTAGCACTGTCTAAAGGATTTAAAAATGTTCTGCTATTACAGGGCTAGAGACAATAGCATGGATAAATTGGAGATGTAGTAAACTCAATAGTTAATTAAATTCACTTCACCTCCTCCATTGTTTCCCAGAGAGGTAAAAAGAAGGGCATACAATAAAGCAATCATTTCTTCTTGTAAGAACCAAAATATTTACAAAGGTGCAGCAAAACTATAGTGGAGCAATATTAACAGAAGATTTGGGGTTTTTTCTCCCAAAGCACCTGTTAAGTGGGTGGAAATGACACAGTCCCATACTTTCCTAAATCAGTCCAAAGCTTTTGCCCATTCTGCCCCTTTGTCCTTTAGTGCTGCAGATCTGTCAGATGGTGCCCTGGGGATGCAGAGGAACCCCGCAAGTGTATGCACTGCAGAGTATGCAGGAGTCAGCCCATGCCCATGCCCATACCCATCCTGGTAAGAAGTTCTTGCTGTAAAAAAATGAAGGAATCGATATTGTGGAGTCTCATGCTTAAGAGTGTCAGGCTTAGACCATTAATCAAACACGTGCCTCACTAAGGCACGGAGCCTGCTATGGATAAAATTTAAGGTGAATATTTATCGATCACTGCAATAATTCTGTGTTATTTTTAATTACTAGTTTTTCTTTGCAATTATATTCACTAGAGCTGTGAAATAGGAAAACAACCAAGTAAAATTAGTAAAGCCAGTTAAACTAATTAAAGTTTAAATTAGTGCAATCTCCATGTCTTTTGCAGTTATTTATCACTCTAATACCTACAACAATAAAATCAAATTTAATCCATGAATCACACTGGATTATCTAGTGATAATCACAGCAATAAAGGAAAATGATACATAGTGTGGACTTGGTCCTCACTACCAAACAAGCTATCAGCAATAAAATACTAATGAATAATACACTTCATTACAGCCAAAATACTGCTCCCCATCAAAAGTGCCATCAAATCGTACAACATTACTGGCAAATGTATTGGAAAAGACATATAATGGACATGAAATGCCAAGAAAAAAGTTGAGTCATTATCTGTATATTGTTATTGCTGAAATATAATCATTTCACTTTTAGAAAGCAAAGAGCTCTGTAACAGCAAGAGTGAACTCTTTAAATATTTCCCAGTATGTGGGAAGGTAAGTAAAAGCAAAAGAGTGGATGACAGACAAGAGTCAATGTGTCATGCTGGTGTTTTTCTCTCTTTCATTCATACTTAATTTTTCCTTTTAACTCTGAGATAAGTCAGACTTCTTATAGATTTTTTCTCTCAGCACAGAGGCAAACAAACAAGTCTGCCAGAGACTAAGCTAATCAGTTGGCAACAGAGTCAGACTCCATGTCATTCATTCTTCACTATTTCGCAGTTCTCACTATTCAGCAGTTTTGGATGGACTATGTTCTAGCTTCAACTAGACACAGAAGTACATGGAAGTACCCTGCTGCCTTACCTCCCACATTATTGCCCAGAGACGAGGGTACTTTTAATAAAGAAGAAGTTTAAGCCTCTCAGGGCTAGAGTACCTGAACCATAGCAATTCCTGTGCTGAGAGCTGTCTAGCCATTAACATAGTAAGTTTACTTCCAAATGGATACTTCAAGAAACTTGCTGATTAGCATGTACAGTTCTCATATCATAACCTAAGTCTCCCCATGCACATCCTGAAAGGACAAAAACAATTCCAGAGGAGGCATCAGATTTGTCACATCTGTTTGCATGATTACCCCAGAGGCTCCTAGCTTTAAGACAAAATCCTTACTCAGCATACACCTTTAGGTCACCTCTCTGAAGGACTTAATTTTCCACATGCGTTACACAGAGCATTACACAGTCTGGGCTTTGAAATCCATGTGAGCACATAAGGATTAAGGAACTTTCTTTTCTCCCTTGGAAAATATGACACAATGGGCTGTAAGACAAATACAAGGCATTTCTTTCTTATCTGCTATAACTGATGTTTTATGACAAAGAAAGAAATGAGTAATGTATCACTATTTAGACGGCTAGCTAAGCTAGTGATAGAGCAATCTCCATGCCTATAAGGAGGATTTGACCTCAATTAATGAATTATACTTTAAGCCCTTACAGAACACATATCCTACTGTGAATTACCAAACTAATGAGGTGCAAAGTAACAAAATCTTAATTATCCCAAGAGCAGAGATTATTTTAATGAGGCAGACTCAACACAGAGGAGAAGTTGTCAAGTAATGCAATCCTGTCCATGATGCCAATTTTTTACTGTCATGTTAAGGGTATGAGTCTGCAAGGTGATTGGGGATATATGTGTAGCCACTTATCAAAGTCAACATATGCCTGTTTCAGAGCTCTGCTAAAGGCTTTCATTGAGACAGGTTCTGCTTCAGAGTCCTGCCAAGGGCTTTTACTGAGATATTTTCACAATGTTAAAAAAAATAAGTAGTTTATTTAAATGACAAATATAGAATCTAGAATCATAGAATGGTTTGTGTTGGAAGAGACCTTAAAGATCATCTAGTTCCAATCCTCCTGCCATGCAGTGGGACACCTCCCACTAGACCAGGTTGATCAACTCTCCATCCAACCTGGTCTTGAACATTTCCAGGAAGGGGCATCCGCAGCTTCCACGGACAACCTGTTCCAGTGTCTAATCACCCTCATAGTGAAGAACTTCTTCCTAATTTCTAATATAAATCTACCTTCTTCCAGTTTGAAGCCATTAGCCTTTGTCCTATCACTACAAACCCTTGTAAAAAGTCCTTCTCCAGTTTTCTTGTAGTCCCCATTCAGATACTGGCAAGCTGCATTAAGGTCTCCCCAGACCCTTCTCTTCTCCAGGCTGAACAACCCCAACTCTTTCAGCCTGTCTTCATAGGAGAGGTGTTCCAGCCCTCTGATCATCTTCATGGCCCTCCTCTGGACCTGCTCCAACAGGTCCATGTCCTTCTTGTGTTGGGGATTCCAGCAGTACCCCAGGTTGGGGTGTCTCCAGAGCAGAGCAGGAGAGCCTTTTCCGGGTGTTCCACTGCAAATCCCCACATCTATTCTGTTCTTGACCAGACAAGCAAATTGCTCAGCTCCCAAGCTTGCTCAAGCCTGGACTAAGCTGTTGTTTGCTGGCTCATGGTCACTCTGTATTTCAACACAGAAAACCTGTCAATTTTTTGCATAAGGTAGTATTAAATTTCTTTCCTTTTCCTTTGGGGAATTACATTTTTCAAGACTTGGCATAAAAAGAGTGAATGTTTGTGTAGATTGTTACACTGTTGGGTTATGTTCTCTAATCACAGTGGGCATTTGTAGGAAGTTAAATTCAGAGGAAGAGAAAATAAAAGTTGGGAAAATTCCTACTGTGTTCTTCATGTTGGAGCTAAGAGGAATGAGCTGTTATGTATATACTATCCCAATATAGAACAACTTGCAGGCCTATCCACTGGAGAAAGCGATTAGAAACTCCTGACTGTCTTGCCCAGTCCATTGACTGCAGAGAATCTGAAGGTGGTGGCACTTCTCAGGTCCTACAGCTGTGTGGAAGGGCTTGGGTCACCCACCCAGCTGGTGGGAATTCACAGTTCATCTCCTGATTTCCTCTAATTCCTGATGAGTTTGGCCAGTTTCTTTGGATGGGACCATGAATGGTGGGTAGTTGGTTGTAGTGGAGGCTGAATTTCAAAATGCTGAAAAATTGCTGTTCGGCATGCTGGGTTAAACCCCCCTCCTACTTAGAACTTGTCAGGAAAATCTATATTACTATAGAAAATTACTTATTTGGTAAAATTGAAAGGTTCTTGCATGGGAACATGCCAGTTTTGATGAAAGGAGATGTTTTGGTTTTTTACGTTCAGCAGTGGAAAACTGAGAGCAAATGAAAACAAGACCCAACTCCAACAGCGAAGGTTTAAAGCTGACTCCGGAGACATATGGTGCTGGATCCCTGCCCCAGCCCCTCTAGCCCTACTTGAATAGAGACATGCATCTCTCAACTCCTTGTGACTCAGTTCTGTGCCAAGCTTCACCCAAGGCTTCTTCTTTGTTTTGTGATGACTTCCTGATAGCCTTATGATAATGAGAGACTTAGATTTCTTTTCTTTCCTTACAGCTGTTAGCCTCACATTTTGTTGAACTAAAGTATCAAATTTGAAAAGAACAAACACCAAAAAAAGAAAGTATACTGGATTTCTTGATGTACTTAGACAAGAAAGAAGTGGTTTTCAGGCAGAATCTGTGATACATACTAAATAAATAAAATAATATTTCACCATAGGATTATATTAAGGAAAAGAACATGCAAAGACCTTCTGTATTTATTGCTAAAACAAAAAATATTTTTTGTGTGTTTCACAGGGAAATAAAATACCATTATAGTTCATCATTTTTCATAAAATTGAAGCAATTTGAAGAGACTTACCCATTTTGAAGATTTAACAGCAGTTTTATTTGTGCATTTTCTTTCATGTATTTTTTAAAACCTACAAGTACCACACACTTATGCAAAGAATTTCTAGGGTCCAAACTCATTTGAGCGGATGAATGAATTATCACATGCAAACCAAGAGAAAATTCAAGTTGCTGACTGTAATCACTCTGATAGTGGACTTCAGTCCTGCCATTTTTGCTAATGGTTCTAGCAGTACAAAGCACAAATTGACTGATAAATGACAGATGTTTAGGTAAGTACTCCATTAGAATAAAAGCTTAGTCATTGAACTCAAGTAGGAAGAAAATATGTCCCAATCTTCACTCTGCAAAACACAGAATCAAAACCCAAAAATACATTTTGTCTGAGGAATGAGATTGAATTCATTGCTTGATTTTGGCTTTGTTTCAATTTTTTTTATTTCTTTAACTCTAAAAACACTTATCGTAACTGAACAGGCAAAATCTTGAAGTAAGGAGTAAGTCGGGAAACTGTTAATTAAAAAAAAAAGAGGAATAAAATTAAAAATTCAGTTCTTTCAATTCAATCCGATATAAAGATCTTTTCTGAACCTTGTGAAATAAAGAAAGAAAAAAAGGAGACTTGCTAAATCCTTTTTGCAATTTCAAGGTGAAGAAGATGTGTACCAAAGACAATCACTAATTTTCACTATTAACATTCCTACGTCTAATTATTCCTGCTAAGGAAACTCATTACCTCTTTTGATCCTCTTGAAGTAGTAGGGAGAAAGCTTAAGATACATCCTTCTTTATCAAGAAAGAATTGAAGTGTAATTTTCTTAATTTATTCCCAGCGGACTGGGAATCAAAACTAAAATTCTCCAAGAAACACACAATCTTAGAGAACAATGTCATCTTGCAACAGAATTTAAAGAAAAAAATCAGCCAAAAAGATTACAGAATTTTTCTGCATTATGTTGTTTGAGAGCCAGTAAGAAGGTGTCCTGCACAGCAAGCAAATATCTCTCCCCATATTTATCCAACTTGCTAGGGAAAGACCAGAAAGCCAAGCAGTCAAGGGGACAGCTGAGCAAGCCCACATATATAGCTGTTCCCTGGCTGCTCACATAGGTGGTCAGCAGGGCATGGGACCTCAGGCATGGGCCATACTGATGCCTCCTGCCTCCACAGCATCCTGCCTGGCTGGAAACAATGTGATAGGGAAGCATCAACACTTTCCTATCTAGGTGGAGAGAATAAGAAACTCCAGGACACCAGGGAGGACTGGAAACATATGAGGTAGGGGGCAGGGGCAGTTAGCCCATCTTCCCAAATGGTTTTATTTGAAAGTTTGGACAAAATCAATAAACTCTCATGAAGCACTTTGGTTTTGTCAGATCAGTATTTTCTGGTAAGCATTGCTGAGGTAGGGAAAGTGCGCAGCTGAGCAGGAAAAGAGGTCATCATGGGCCACGGTGTTCTCATAATGCTTTAAATAGTTTGGCAGAAAGCACTCCAACTCTGCTGCCTTAACAATGAGCTCCAAATGATAAGAAATGTTCCTCATAACATTCAGTTTACCTAAATTTGTGACATGAATGATGGAGTGAGGACCGACCAGGTTATGCATATGCTACCACGCCAGTATCTTTGAGCATGAGATAAGCTGGCAACCTACTTGCAGAGTGTTGTGGTTTAAGGTTTGGGGAAGGGGAGGGACAGGTGGAGCGGCTATTCCACTCCCCTTCCTTCCACACTCTATAAAAGGACACAGGAAGTTCCGCTCACTCCCTCCTCGCTGGAATTGCTGCTGGCTGCGGACAGCTCTGTGGCGGCTACAACTCCACGTGGCTTGGGAGAAATCCAACAACATCCGAGGATCGGTGTTGTATATATTTGTATATATACCTTCCCTTGTTACCTCTGTATATTTCCCTTCCTTTGATATCCCTTTTTGTTACTCCCTGTTAAAAGTTGTGATCTTAATTTTCCAACTTTGTGTGAGACCTTTTCTTCCTTCCCTGGGAGGGAAGAGGGGAGGGAGAAGAGGGGTGAAACAAATTCTGCTCCATGGGGGATTGCCCTGAGCCTTAAACGGAGACACAGAGTTTCATATTGGCAGAAATGTCAGTTCTCAAATTCCTGGAGAAGACAGAGAGGATGAGGAAGGAAAAGGAAGACAGAGGTACCTATAAAAAGCAAGGTAAGATAAGTAACTTACCACTGTGCGGGTGATGACTGCTGGTGGTCTCCTCTGCCAATATCCTGCCTTCCTGAAGTCTGTCAGCTTTGGACGGGAGAAAATATCTTCAGGATATATCTGCAGTCTGTTCTGTGGCAGGGCACCTCTATCAAACCCTTGACGGAGGCAGAAAGGGACTACAGATCTGCTAGTAATGTAATTGGTTTTGCCCAATGTAGAGTCCTTCCAATTAGATCCAAACTGGACATGCCAAGCTTGCTATAGTAACTAAATCAATGCAAGTGCAAGTACTCATCAGGCTTACTGTTAGGATCAGTTATTTGGGAAGCTTAGTATAGGTAGCTCCATTTAGAAGACTTGTTAAGAAAAAGAAAAAGATCAACATACACTTTTTTCCCATGGTGAATTAAACCATATCTATATCTAAAGATACCCATGAAATGCCATAATTACAGAAAACATGCACCCCTTCATTAACACATGAAAAGGATTCTTGAATTTGTATACAAATCAAGATAAATATACTGATGTGAAGTTATTTTTTATATGCTAGAAACATAATATCAGTTCATAATTACCCAGCGGCACCTTTACCTTTCCTTTAATTTTGATAGCACAAAGAAGAAGGTAGCCTTTGAGTTTATGTAAATATACTCAGTCACTTACAAAGAGACTTAGCAGGAAATTTAACCTAAACCCAGCACAATGGACTGGTTTAGATCTAGTGGATGATGATTACCTTATTCTGACAAACACTTCTGTGCTCTGGAGACCAAAAATGCTGTGTAAATAATATTATTTTATGATGATGGGGTTTGTTTTGTAGTACCAACCAGTCTTCTTTTCTCTCCTTGTATTTATGTTTTTTCTGCATGAGCTACAGAGCATCTATGGATCCTAGCTTTGAGAGGTCAGGGATTTGACACAATCTGCTTCCATGGGAGGTTTTTCCCAATTTGTGTGTGTTGGTGTTGGTCTTTTCCTGCAGCCTAAGTGAGTCCAATTAAGGAGCCCTGCTGTGATCAATAAACACTGGAACTGTTGCAAGTATTTTGGGAATGAGATATGAGGCTTTCCAGCATGGAGCTTGTTTGAAATAGGAGATAATGCAGTCACTGAAAAGCCTGTTTCTAAAAAGTTGAAGTCTGTTTATTAAAAATACTGTAACTTGAGATTTCTTTTGTCATTTGAAAGAAGTCATTCTTATGGCTGTTGAAAGACTTTTTCAGAGCGCTGTATATTTGCTAGCAAATCAGGAACCAAATAATACAGACAAAATAAGCTTGACAATAGCTTTTGGAAGGTCGTTTAAATGCACTGTAAAAAATAATATATATATATTTATAGCAAGCATCTAACCCTTGTTGCTATTTGCATTAAATATTCATTATACTACTAGAATGAATGGCATATTATAAAGGAACCAAATTATTCAGCAATTGTAAGGATCAGACTTGTGGTGTAGAAGAAAGAAGGATAAGATTTTTTCTTGTTTGTTCAAGAAAACTAATCTCATGAATGCAATGCATGTTATCTTATGACAGTAAGTTGTATGGCTACGAAAGCCATATTTTCACTGTAATTTCAGTATTTAGATTGCCTTCAGAAAAAATTACAGGAGATTCATAGATTGATGCAATTCTGTCTACAATGTACTTTTGATCTTATGGAGGGGTATTTAAATTAATCACCAGATCTTATGTGGACCCTACATTTAAGCCCCAAAATCAGTAAATGTTTGTCAGGCTGTGAAGAGGAAAATATATGGCTGTCATTACTGCAAATAGGCACTTTTTTTTTTTATGTTAAAGGTACAAGGCACAGAAATCAGAAGTAGAAGACTTTTAAGCAGCACAGAGTTCCTCTCAGCCCTCCACCCCAAAGGATCAATTTATCATGCACCAATTCATACAGAATAAGCCTAGTTCAGCTTTAAAATTAATTCTAATATTTTGTCTCCCTTCATCTACCTACCTGCTTGTACATCTTTTCAAACTGGTTCTCCCAAGTGGCCATGTATCACCTCCAGTAATGACATCAATAAATCTCAGAGATGATAGTTAGGAATCTCCCTTATGGAAATGTGAATGATTCACTCTCCAGCAAGGACTGGTAGCCAACTACCTGTCAAGCTGCTGCTGAATGCTTTAACACAATGGAACAGGAAAGAACAGGCTTGGGAGAAACGGTTTAAATAAATCTCTCAAGTGTCATGAATACATTTGGCCAATAGATGACAGTGTAATATATGGCAAGTAATAGAATTAGAGAAATTGCACTTTAGGGGGCCAGTTCCTCACCCTCCGTGCAGTTTCTGTAGTGCTTTGATAGTACTGAAAGAAAAATTGCCCTAAGTGCAGTATATGCTTTCAGCAGGGAATGTCTCTAGCCAAGGTAATGCTGCGGTAAGTCCTTTCAGCTTTGCTATGTAGTTTGGAAAGTCCTAAGATGGCATCTTCAATGTGAATCTAACATAAACCAGTTAGACTCTGGTTATCACCATTCATCTGACTGAGAATAGCAGGGGATTTTCCTGAGATAGGTGTTGTTTTTAGTCACCCTTTATGGGGTGGGAATGAAATGCAGTGACAAATGTGCGATGTTCCTTCTGGGCCACAACATACTTTAGAAGTTATATCCAGCTCTAGTTAGAAACACGACCCTTGCCCTGCTCTGTTTTTCTAACAGCCTCATTCCTCTTCACTCCCACTGGACAAGTGGCTTGAAGTGATATAAAAATTGTTTATTAGGGGAAATAATCTGTTGTAACTTCCAAACAAAGTTTTGTAAGACACATCTGTGAACTCTGTAAAAGGCCTGTGTGTTTCTATATGTCAAATATCTGTCCACCACAGATCAATTCCAGAGCACAAAAAGGTCAACTGGCTGATCTCTGTTCTGCAGGTTTCATGTATGCTTCTTTACTAGACTGTACCTGGTGGCTTTATGACATAGAGCTAACATTTTTTACCATGCTTCAAGTTCTGCATACCTATGAATGACTTTCTGAAACCCTGTCTTGCCTTTTCTTGTTAAAAAATGATGCTTTGGTGTGTTCAGAAGTTCACTGAGAAAACAGGAGATTCAAGTATGACAGTAGATGAGGGTCTTCACCATGCTACCATTGCATCTCGTTCAGTCAAGGAAGGTGAGCATTTACTGCACCTGAGACAGGTGAGAGGAGATAGAGCACTTAATTTCTAGTTCTGCCAGCTGGTCAGCCCTGTCAACAACTGAGACACTTGTGGGCATAGTGTAGCAGAGCGATACAAGCCAGATGAAAATAGCTCATGAGTGTGAGTCATCCCACTTGTGACTGCTTCCTATTCCATTGTGAACCATGCTGAGAAGCGCTGTGAAGCAGCACATCAGCAAGAGAAAAGATTTCCCTCAAATCTATTAGCTTCAGTGCAAAGCCAATGCTAATTAGGCA
>VYZX01027612.1:4037-68041 GCA_013401335.1 Brachypteracias leptosomus | reverse complement strand
ATCTTCAAAATAATTCAAAGCCTCTAGTCATGCTCTTCTTTTAATTGTTTGTTTGTTCTTTCACAAAAGATCTATGGAGATGAAAAATAGTCAACAAACATTGATGCATAATCACCACTGAGTATATTTGCTCTTGTTTTCCCTTTTTTCTTCTGTAACTATAACTTCCAAACTAACGGTTCTTTCCGAGCCTCGATGCAGGGTGAAGCATAGTCTCATAGGAGTAGTGCCATTTCTGTTCTATTACAGATTTTCTACCATCTGCAGAATTTTCTCTAGCTCTTTGGGTCTTCTCTTAGGAATGCCTTCTTTTTGTAAGACCAAGCATGTCACTCCTTTTAAACCTCTCCTTCCTGCCAGGCTATTACAAGATGCATTTCCTTTGAGTTTGTGATGACACATTCCATTTACATCCTATTTTACTTTATGCTATAGGCTGAAGATCTATTTTTTATCTTTTACTGCCTCTGTGTTTTCTCAAAATCATGATATCTACTACTGTGCACCTCTTTGTAATCGCATTTAAAACATTTCTGACTGGGAGTTTATTCATTTTCTGCTGCAGGGTTGCCCATGGCTGTTAACCAGAATTTTTCTGAACTGATGGTTGTAATGGAAACTATTGGTGCTTGAAAAATTTGTTAGGAATCAGCAAACACGAATTGCATTATTTACTCCTTTGCATAACACAACAAACCATTCCAACTGTCCTTCTGTGAATGTTTTAAATGTACATCTCCCCATGCTTTGAAAGATGGTGGAGGAGGAGGAGTTCAAAGCAACATTGCCTTCTGAGGGGTCAGAGAGGGAGGAAAACTCCTGAGTTTTTTTTCAGCAAAGGAGTGTGGAATTGTTCTGCCTGCCAAAAAATTTTAACCACTCTGAATTTTGTCAGACTGTCTAGTTTATTCATGGAATGTAGCATAAGGAGTTCTGTGTAAAACAAATGGACATAGCATTCGAGAGAAAGATGTCCAACCATCTCAATAAAATCTGTTGTTTGGAAATCAGCTGTTGAATAACGTGGAGATGCTTGGATTTTGTTGGTTTTGCTCGTTAATGTCCCCTTTATCTCTTCCTTGATGTTATTCTAAAGAAAATCATTGTAGGAAATAAGCATGGTGATTCCACTGGTAATTCACCGTGAGATAATAAGAAGCTTGCTTTGTATTATTGTCTTGCTTCATTAGCTGAAATTTCAAGAAATAACATTAGAACATATTGTAATTCAGCCTCGTTTATTTAATAGCCTGGATGGAAAATAAGGAAGTCTTTGGATAAACTGTCAAAAGAAACAAGCTGGCTGATTTTAAGGGATACAAGCCAGCCAGTATCGCCCTTTAGTGCCATCTGGTCTGGAAAACTAGCCAAAATATGGTCTGTCAAGCTCCTAGAATCCAGGTTGCAGTCCCTAGTCTGGGGAAACACAAGAGACTTCATTGTTCTCCACACACTCAGAAACCAATTATGCAATTATGACTATTGCACTGCTTGGGTGTGTAACCTCTTCACTTCTGTAGAGGTTTTATTCTGTAAAGTTACAGTGCACAGCCATCCTTACTGCTAGGGAAAAAAAGGGCAAGTACATTGTTATTTGAGGCAAAATTCTCTCAAGCTCAGAGGACTGACATAAAGGACAGTGACAGAGAGCACATCGTTACCAGCTGTCCCAGATAAATATTTTACATCCATAGTAGTACTACATTAATATTGATGATATATTGATATTTCCCACATTTGCTATATAAATTAATGAACTACCGGAGCAAACAGCCAGAAGGAGTGGGATGATTTGTCACTCTGTAGCTTCCCCAATTTGCTGTCTTCCCAAGGCTATAGATTATCAAGAATAACAAATGGAATTCATATGGCTTCCTCATTAACATGCATTAGCTGTATCAGTCTGCCTCATGCTTTATTAGGGTCAGTTCAGGAGAACCTTGATATCTTCAGATAATCTTTCTCTCCCTTAAAGAAAACTAACAAAGAATTCAGACATCTTTAAGGAAAAAACCTTATGGGTTGTTTTTGGTCTCTTGTAAAGCTGTAAACCAGGTTCAACTAATTCACTTGTCCATGAATATAATCTTACTTAACCCTCTTTGTCAAATGGATCAACACTATGAAACTTATATATCATTTGTATTTTCTAATCCTGTTTAGAAATGCACTAGATTGTCTATTGGTTTTGGTCACAATGGGTTTTCTAACATATGGAGGTTTTACTCTGTTCTTTTGGTTTACAGTATCCATAGGGCTCACTGTTTCTGGGGTTTTTTTGTCATTGTTTATAGTAGATTCTACACTGAGAATCTCCACAAAGGTAGAGAAAGACAATGCTCCATCTTACCATAGGTATATACAGCTCAGTGTCAGATACATACAGCTCAGGACAGAGGACAGTTTGACTTGTTGCATTGTTAATCACTTAGGAGAAAAATTTTGGATGAAGCATTAACACTTTTTGCCCCAGAATAATCAAGGGTTTGGAATGTCTCTTTTTTGGGAGTCTTTTTTTGTTGTTTAAATAAAGACTCTTCTTTTTTTCACTAACCAAGCGATCTTCTCATATTTAGCTATAATAAACCAACTTGTATTTAGCTTCTCTCAGGCAAGAGTTCAAGGAGCGAATGCTTTTACTAATAGTTGAGCTACCTGTGAAAAAGAATCACAGATATATAATCAAGCCAAGCAATCCAGCATAGTTTCACTATTGGCTTGATTTGATTGTTTTTATAGACAGCTTATGGCTAATGAAGATCTTTAATCATAAGTGTTACCATATAATTCCATGTCTGTGCACAGTGCATCTGAATTCTCTATATTCCAGAGACTTCTCCTATCCTACTAAACATTTTCAGAGCTCATTAGCACGTTGCTGTAGATATGATTACATTTTCAGTTGGCACAGCATTTTCCTGTTGATTGCAGGGTGGTAAACAGCTCCCTTTGGTGCTTTTCCCTCTCATCTGGAGCATAGAACCTAACTGCTGTGACCACTTATGTGACAAATTTGGCAGATGCAAGATCCCAGATGGAAAGCTCTCAAATTTGTGTTTCCAGTGTAGCATCTGGGTATATGATTGGCTTCCTGGCTGACTCCTTACAAGATCTCCTGGGCTGCTTCCACACATTTTCCAGTTATAGCAGCTGCAGTGAGAGCTGTGGAGCTGGGTTATACTGGACTATTGACAGGGCCTCCTTATTTGCATCATCTATTGAATCTTCCTTTAATTAAACAAAACACCAGCATTCTATTACCTAAAAATATCATATTGACTAGAGAGCTAGTTTATTTCAATTCACAACTATCCTGCTCCACTGTTCACAGAAAATGTTTACTAAGGAGGTAGAGCATCTGCCTGCCAGTTAGGAGTCATGTTTCAGTCTCCATTCCATGATAATTCATAGGATTAATAATTTTTAAATGTACTGACTTAGAATGAAGCACACAAAATGCAGGGAATTATATTATCACTAATATTCTTGAATTTGCCATAGACCTGTTTAATTTCAAATGGTGACTTACTTTGTGTTGGGACTAAGATTGCAGTTGAGTTTCTAACCGCAAATCAAAACAAATACCGAAACTATTAATATTTTAAATAAATTGGGATACAGTATTAGAATAAGCAAAGAATTTCATATGGATATTCAGGAATCTTTATACCCTGTGTCATTTTCCTTGTGACAAAGTTGTATTCTTCTTTGAAAATACAGGCTGCATCTAGAAAGCAGACTCTTTCAAATTCTTCAGAAAATTTCTGTGTAGTCAGAGAATGAATTTATACTTTTGTATTAGGACTTTAGGTACAAAAATTACATGCGCTAGGTATTCACTTCATATCTACAGGAATAATAATACCCAAGAATCCTCCCTGAAACACTCCTTAAGCTCAAGAAATATGAATGGTACTTTCAAAGTGCTATGCAAAGCCTGTGTTTTCATGCAAACTGAATGAAGTTTCTATGTGCTTTATGTAGTAGTTTTTATTGTTGAATAAAAAAAGCCCACACAACCAAGACCCCAAAACAAAAATATCAGTAATTATATGAGATTGTATCTTTCATATTGTCCCTTTATTTTGAACTTTGAGACTCCCAGGGATTTATTTTTGCTATTCAGGAGTATAAAATGACAACTTTGTATATTGTAATGGCATTTTTATCATTAATAAACATTTATTAATAAATCATTAATAAACATAACAAGTGACTTTAAGCAGCAGTAAGAACAGTGATAGAAGTTCTGGTTCCTCATACTGTTCAATGAAAGCAATTCAGTAAGGGGTGAAATCATATAACATGTGAGCTTTAAGTGATGTGACTGATGAATGTGAGCTAAATCTCAGGATGAACCGTGGATTCAGAACAGGTAAATCCACCTTCAACTATCTTCAGGTTTGTGTAAAACTTGAAGATTCAGTAAGTGTTGAAATTAAAATCCACTTTCTTTTTAGGAACATGTCACAGCAGCATTGTGAGAGCTGCAGAATTGTAGGAGATACAGAATTGTCACCTTAGTGCAGGCAAGACTTCAGACTCAAGTTTTTTGTGAAGCTCCTGTTGCATGGATGCTTCCTAAGGAAAGAAGGACCTCTCTTTCTTTTCATTTCTGTTGTGACCTCAAATTTCAACCAGTGACTTATGAGAATAATACCTAAATGACTGCATTTTTTTTCTAGAAATCAGTTTGCTGGTTTGCCTTTACACAGTAGTCAGGATAACTGAGATGCAAAAAAAATTCTTTCCTCTGAATTGCTGTCCATATAGAGATTATTTTATAATATGCTTAACCTTGCATAATTCATGGTTCTTATCCTTATTTCAATAGCAGCAGTATTTCTTCAAGTATTTAAAATTTTCGTTTTCTCCTCTCTATTTTTTTTTAAGTACCACAAAAAAAAAGGGCATGAAATTACTTTACAGTGAGTTTTGTCACCAAGATTTTTGGAAAATGAGGAATACATATAGAGAGAAACTTGACAACTTGTGAAGATTTACCCATAATAGCCTTTCCATGAACTGACACGTAGAGATTTTTAAAAAAACCCAGCACTATTTCTCTCACTTTTGCCCTCCCAGTGGTGTTACAGCTAAGAAAGCTTAAGCAACACTATATGTGAGCTTAAAAAAATAAGCAATTTCTTGACATGAGATTTCCTTTATTTTAAAGCTACTGGGAGGGAAAAGGATCAATATTTTTACTGGTTTATGATATGGCTTAGGTGGACATTCTGTGAAAAGTATGAAACACTCAAGAGTCATTCTAGGGTGCAATATAATGCTATGCTCTTAGGATAATAGAGAAAATATTGTCTAGGAATTAAATGTTATTAATAAATATTTCAACTAAATGAAGCATTTGTAGGGTCGTGGCAGAATTTGGTATCTCATACAGTAATATAAATCCACAATAACTTTACTGTGACAAAAATAATTCCTCCAGAGTTGTGTTGATATTAATGTTTAGTGTCTGGCACTTCTAGTGATCAGGCTCTGGTTCATTATATTTTTAGTTATTTTATACCATTCTTTTCTTTCAGTAGTTATCTTAATGTTAATTGCATCTTCTAAATACTGGTGGTTATCTATCTCTAGTATTGTATTAAAGGCCATGGTACTGCTGAAAGTTTGACTTTGCAGGTAAGATATAAATAAAACTGAAGTCTCATCTCCTAGAGATCATGTGACATTGTTTTGCAAGAATAATATGTTACCATCAGTTTCTTGTATAAACTGCAGTTAGCTTAATTACATTCTGCCTTCCTAAATTCCTTCTGTAGTGTCATTTCCTAAG
The DNA here is from genome assembly GCA_013401335.1 of Brachypteracias leptosomus. Lineage (NCBI taxonomy): Eukaryota > Metazoa > Chordata > Aves > Coraciiformes > Brachypteraciidae > Brachypteracias > Brachypteracias leptosomus. Next base: position 62,241 of record VYZX01027612.1, on the reverse strand, counting down.
ACATTTTTCACTTTCTGTCTTAAAACAGTTGTGCAATACTGCTTTATGCTGTTAAACATCTGCTGCATTCCACCCCAGTGGGGTCTGATTCATGGGTAGATGAAGTGTTTGCTGTGTGCCTGGTATATAAAACATTTCAGTATCCTTTGGGATGAATAGAAATACAAAGTGTTGTAACAAATCTGTAGTCACCAAGGACTTTGTGGTTGTCACAATGCTGCAAGTGATAGCAATTGGGAACTTCACAAGCAGCAGTGATGGAACAGTAGAATCAGTTTTTAAATGTATCTGATTTTAAAATGAAAGAACTTGTAGAAATAGGAATCATGACACACGGCTGAACAGATGTTATCCCAGCTCTTAGAAGACATTGTGAGATTTCCTGACAATACCGATTCTTACCATTCCCCTGACACAAAAGGACTGTGGATACCTCCTGAGAGAAAGAAGTGTCTTGGAGACCATGGAACAAAAAAGATGTCTAAATCCTCCTTCTTCTGCATACCTGAAATTTCCATGAGCAAACTAGATGGAGGGTGGTGTACTCCTCAGAATTGCACTTGGAAACTTCACATTTTTCATAACTGCCATAATAACAGTGCTCCAGAAACTACTTCTGGGCATTACAGCTATCTTGGTAATAAAAGGGAAATATATTACAAGACGGTTGCTTGTCTTTGATTTTTGCAAGTCCTCTTCTCAAGGATTTTAGAGAAGAAGTAGTTCTCCAAAACTCTCCACTCTTGCAGTACTGTCCCTCAGAAAAAACCAAGAAAACTTTAGTCTGAGAACTCGGCAGAAAGTTTCCTCCAATATTAGCCAATACTTGTGCTTTTGGGTGTGTTTTCTTTCATCTTTCTCTGTTGTTTTTCTGCCTGCAAGTGTCCATGAACCAAAGTAAGACTCACTCTTTTCCAAAGGATTTTAACTACATTTTTATAAGGGGGGGGTGGGGGGGTGGGTGTTAGACACTGAAGTGTTTATCACACAACACTATAAAACCACATCTGTCTTGTGCAATCTGAGGAATTAGCCTTGTCTCAAAATACACTTGAAAGCCCAAAGACAGAGTTATCTTGTGTATTTCAGGGGGAATGTGACTTTTCTTAGTCCATTGGAATCCAAGTCACACTAGAATGCTGAAAAATACTTCTAGGTACAAAATTACCTGTAAAATGACAAACTATTTAGAATACCTTAGATGTGTAAGGTCAGTAGCCATAACTGGCTACTGAGCAAGAAGATTGAATTATTTATATATGAAGAACCTCTGCAATACAGTGAGATAAATCTATATAAAGTCTACTACTTATCAGGGAGTACAGTTCATAAAATTCTATTGCTGCCCATTGAAATTTTGAGCAGTCTTGCTACTGATGTGTTTCAATTACAGATGAGAAACCATACTTCAGCTGCTTGAGCAAATATTCTATCTTTCTTAAAACAAATCATAAATTAATTTCAAAGTGCCTGCAGACTCCATAGACTATAGTTTATAACTAGTAAATCTACATATATATGCAATATAGTTATGGCTGCATAAAATCATACATCAGATGGAATCCAAAGAGAAAATAACAACAGCTTATGCAAGTACTGGAATGCCAACAATACCAAGCCCCTCTATTAATATTAGTCTGTTAATATGGCCATTAATATGCTGATTAAAGTAGCTTAAAAGGTGCCATAGAATGATAGAACGGTTTGGGTTGGAAGGGACCTCAAAGATCACCTAGTTCCAACCCCCCTGCCATGGCAGGGACACCTTCCACTAGACCAGGTCCCTGAAAGGCCCAATCAACCTGGCCTTGAACACTTACAGGAATGGGACATCCACAACTTCTCTGGGCAGCCTGATCCAGCATCTCAGCACCTTCACAGGAATGAATTTCTTCCTATTATTAAACTAAATCCACACTCTTTCAGTTTAAAACCATTACATTTCATCCTATCACTACAGAGCCCTATAAAGAGCCCCTCCCCATCTTTCCTGTAGACCCCCTTTAAGTACTGGAAGGCCGCTGTTCACAATGAACTGAAAATATTCATCCAGCAAAACCCAAACTCCTCCACAGGGCTGCTCTCAATCCACTCATCCCCCAGCCTGTATTTGTGCTTGGGGTTACCCCAACCTACGTGCAGGAACTTGCACTTGATCTTGTTGAACTTCATGGGTTTTGCACAGGCCCATCTCTCAATCCTGTCAAGGTCCCTCAGAACAGCATCCTGTCCCTCCAGCGTGTTCACTGTACCACACAGTTTGGTGTCAGCAGCAGATTTGAGAGTGCACTCCACCCTACTGCTCACTGTGAGAATAAGGTCCTCATAGCAACTCTCCTCATTGGCTCCACTATTACTTGGAGAAGGAAGTTACCATCAACACATTCCAGGAACCTCCTGGATTGCTTATGCCATGCTGTACTGTCCCTCCAACAGATATTGGGATGGTTGGAGTCCTCCATGAGTACCAAGGTGTGTGAGCTGCTCCTATCTGTCTATAGAAGGTCTCCTCTGCTCGGTCTTTCTGGTTGGACGGCCTGTAGCAGACCGTCACTACAGTGTCCCTGTTCATGCCCTCCCTTTAATCCTGACCCATAAGCTCACAGTCAGCTCCTCATCCATCCCCAGACAGAGCTCCATGCACTCCAGCTGGTCACTGGCATAGAGGGCAACACCTGCTCCTCATTTCCCCTGCCTGTACCCTTCCATTCCAACACTCCAGTTACAGAAGCCATCCCACCACATCTCTGTGATGCCAATAAGATCATAACCCTGCAGCTGTGTGCATGCCTCTAACTCCTCTAGGTTATTCCCCATGTTGCATGTGCTTGCATAGAGGCATTTAATTTGGGTCCCCAATGATGCTGACTTACCTGTTGGGTTGGCTGGACTTCCTTTATGCTGCTCTTCAGAATACTCAAGATAATAGAGTTCTGACATACAGAATGCTTGAGATAGTAAATGCCAGAGGAACTATTGATAAATACAAGGGAACTTGTAAGAAGAAGGGAGGGAGAAGCAATATAATGTGTGACTTTGTTCCCAACAGAACAACTAAATGCATCATGTTTATTATAACTGCTACATCTTTGTCTAGTACAATAAAATGGTGCATTTAAATATATACTATGATGTAATATGCTACAAATGTATAATACATCAAGGAGAATTTAGACTCAGCATGCTGCTTAAAACATAATCATTTAGATTTAAGGATTTTGCTGTTGTGCTCTTCAGCTGTGTTGGTGGTGGGGGGGGGGGAATTCCAGGACCTTGGCAAAGACAGGATTTTTTCATTCTATTTCACAAGCTCTCCTTTTTCCTCTTCTTTAAATATACTGACAGACACCATGATACATTGATCCTATATTATTGTTCTTCAGTCGGCATAAAAGGATGGTAATTTATTGATGATTAAATCTTCAAAAGAAGTATTGTTTTGGAAGTTCTGCTGGATTTGAAGCAGCTTTATTTGAACCATTTGGACCTCATAAGTCTCTCTAATTATAACCTAGAGTGAATGTTTTATTTTCTGTTGAGAATTCCAGTCCTTTCCTACTGAGTACATATAACAGGAACAGTGGCTCTCATCATCTCCCTAATTTTTAGTGGTTCTTACTGAAGCTGGTTATGGCTACTGCTATAGCAATAGTAAGATCTACAATGACTAAATTTTACAACCTAGAGAATAAGACAAGAAATAAAGCTTTTATGTTTTAAAAATTATACCTACACACACATATATATTGATTATGGGAACCTAGCAGGCTCTCTGAGTTAATTACATCTCTAAAAAGACACTGTATTCTTTATTCTTTTTCCCAGCTTCCACTTAAACACATCTCTACACACAGAGATGACCCTCTGTACATGCATTTCCTATTTTACATGAAAAACAGAATGAAATTTAATGATGTTGCTTGTATATCTTTCAGGCAACGTACTTTTAAGAGTCACTCTCTGTCGTTCTTTAAAAAGTGTTAAGAAATCTACTGTTGCTTTATAGCTGTGAGCTTTCCAGAGTTTGCTGGAATTTTTTTCACCTGAAAACCCAAAACAAACTTGAAAATGCACAGAGATGCAAAGAAGAAACATTAACTCACTGGAGAAGGTATCACATAGAGGCAGTCTCCTTTGAATGGCTCACCAGTACACTTCTGTCCTTTGACTTAAGCCAAAGCTTCATTAGAAATAAATAGTAAGAAAAAGTGGTGTCTATAAAGAGACCCCTGAGAGCAAGCAAATGAAGCAGCAAAAGAAATCTCATCAATCCCTATGAGGACTAAACTGGAAATAATTACATGTTTTGGCAATCACTTAAGAGCTTCACACGTTGGCCAACTTTTCAGCCTGCATCCAGCAATCCCAACGCTGAATAACCATACAGTGGGAAAGAAACTTGGGAGTACAATGTGATGCTTTGCTAGGAATTGGATGATGACAAATGATGATGATCAACCAGAAGATAAACAGTAACAAACAGGCTTAATGACAACATCGTGGGATTCATCAGCACCAAGGCATTTGTTGCCCACTGGCACAAACAACTGGATATGTTGTTTTTCTTGTGCCAAGATGGCATTCCCTCCATAACTACTTTTTCCTCTCAGTCTTTGTTATCCATTTTACCATCCAAAAAGCAATTTTTTTAGTTCATCACCAAAAAAGAGCCATTCAGTTTTAACTTACTTTAGATGGAGATAGTAAGAGACTTAGAGAGAGACATTTTTTTAAGAATCTGTTACATTTATTTCTGCTAAAACTCCCATATACATAAAAAGTATGTAAAAAAGAATCAAGGTTGGATTAATAAATATGATTGATATTAAAATCTCTATGCTAAAAATGATGAGGATCTGGTGTCAATCAGAGGCAGAAGTGGTGTTGTGTTCATGGCTGGCAGCTTGATCTGATGGGTTGAGATGCTTTGTTTGGAAGGAAGATCAAGGACTCATGAGTGCAAGGATGCAGATGGGTGAAAGAGCTGGGAAGCAACCCACATATGGCCATGTAGGGAGAACTGATGTGTTCATTCTTTGGGGCTTCGTTTGACTCCTGGTCATCTTTCAGTTGACCTTACTGGCTTGATCAGATTAGTAAGCAAAAACTCACCAGCTACAAGTGAGAGGATTATTACAAAACATAGATAAAGCTGAAATTGCTGGCTATAAACATGCATACATCACTGCTTTATATTTGGCAACATATGCTTGTAAAACTAGAATTATTATAAAGTTATCTACAGTAAATACCTAAAAAAGATATGTGGGGAAAGGAAGAGATCAAACATAAAAATGTCTTTACAGCTTTGGAGATTGAGCAGCCATCCAGCAAATCAGCTTTTTAGCTAAATTTCTTAGTAAGGCATGCATTGAATATTTTGCACGGAATCTCAAACCATTTGAAAGGAGTTTAGTTCTTGAAATGTCTGTCATCCTCAATCTAAATCCATGGAATCTGACTAAATTAATGATGCTGATCTCAGCTGGGAATCTAAAATCCCTTTCTCAGTTGCTGCTTCTAACTGCTGTTCTTCCCCTGGAAACCATAAGAGCCTTAGATCACTGTGATATTTGGATTGTCCCTGACTCCTTGGAGGTCAACACTGATTGTGCATAGTTGATTTTTGTGATCACTGTGGACAGAATCATTTCAGGCTTTTCATCTATCTAGCGAATTCCTCATAAAATACCTGAACTTTCTTCATGTGAGTTTTGTAGTACTTCAATGCATGGAACACCAGAAGCAGTGAAACGCACATATGAATAGCAAGCCCTTCATCTTCTTGGCTTGAGAAAAGATTTCTTCACCTTTACAGTGGAAAGCCTGGATTATTTTTCTTGTTTCTTCAGAAATATGAATTCAGAGTACATTGACTCCTTCCTGTCTTTCTCAAGTAAGAACATACTGACTGCTGTAAGTGCAAATCATATATACTGTCTATAATCACAGAACATCAAGCACTTTTAACAAACATTTAATTCACATGATAGTAAAAATATATGTTCTAATATAAGAAAAACTAATATGGAACTAAAAGGAACTCAAACATAATGCTACACTTCTTAAAAGTGTATTTCCCTGCAATAAGTTTTTGAAGCCAAGAACAGATAAGATTAGAACATATTCATTAAGGCAATAACTACATATATATTCAGATGTTTGAAAATGTTTAATTTTAGGAATAAAAGATCATGAATCATACATAAGAATAATGTTTCTGCATCTTTCATTGTTGCTAATATAATCAATGCACCTTACTATGTAATGTATTGTAACAAAAAAAAAAAACAGGAGGGTGTAAAGCAAAAGAATGCTTGATATAAAGATTTCTATTTAGTGTCTGATACCACCCTAGATTTGAATAAGCAGCCTGAGAATTAGAAAACTGATAAACTAATAATAGTTATTGAACAAGTAAGTTTAGTTTATGGGAATGACTAAAAATAAGTCTTGCCAGTATGAAAGCTTCTTAAAAAGTTCCATGCAAGACTTGTCCATCCAATCCCCCCTCTAATCCAAATATAACCCCATACTAAAATTCTTATGAATTCAAGACTACTCTGCCTGTATGCAGCTACCACAGTGAAAATTGTCCTAGACACATTCCTTGAGATATTTTCTTCCCTTCATTTTTTGCTTTTCTTTGTATTTGCCTGTAGCTAAAACTTGGCATATTTTTTTTCAGGATGTTTCCCAAGAGGAATATGGATTACTAAAGCTTGTCTTCATAAGATACTTTTGTGACATTTAAACTTAAAGAGCCAGAAGAGACTCAGCAGATCAGGGCTGGAATTAAAAAGGAAGATATGTCTTTCTGATGAAAACCATAGGATCACAGGATAATTCAAGCTGGAAGAGACCTCAGTAGGTCACCTATTTCAACATCCAGCTCAAAACAGGGTCAGCTATGAGGTCAGATCAGATTTCTCAGGGTTTTATCCAGTCAAGCCTCGAAATCCCACAAGGAGGGAGATTGTACAAACTCTCCAGACATTTTTCAGTGTTCTCACAGTCCACACAGTGAAAGTTTCTCCTTAAATTCAGTCTCAACCTCTTATTTGAATTTATGCAGACTGCTCATCCTTCCATTATGCACCTCCATATACCTACTAGCTTCATCTTATTGATTACCTCAAATTCCCTTTAAAAAAAATAAATTAATATTAGCATATAAACATGCAACTTCTTGCCACTATTTTGTTACCTTTTTAAGGGTGGGGAAAGATTCATAAGACCTATGATCCTGATACACAGAAGACTGCTGTAACATTACCCAAGAAATGAATGGTAAAGAATACTGCAATAATAAAAATGGAGTGCACCAAGTTATAGGTTAACAGAAAAATTTATGTTATGAGCTGGTCTCTTCAGCTGGAAAACAGAGGGGAAGAAAGAAATAGGTGTATTAACTTATTAACAGATGATTATGAAATACAAATGTGATATGACTGAGAAAAAGGTCAATATACTTCCGGGCTGCTTGAGGCAAAGTACAGATACAAAAATGCAAGTGATGTTGTAAAACATCATTAGTGAGATGTTCTGTAAAAAGCTCTGTACAACTCTGATTACTACAATCAAAAAAGATAAACTCGATCTGGAACGGATCTGTTTAGTGCTATTAGGGTAGCTGAGTGTAGTGGGTCTGGCTGAGCTGATTTTCCCCATACAGCCCTCATGGTGCAGTACTGGGAGCTAGAGGGTGTTGTGACCAGCAGTGCTCACACGGCACCAAGGCCCTTTCCAACGTTCCCCGCAGTGGGATGGTGGGAGAGGGACGAGATCTGGGAGGGGATACATCCTGGGCAGCTGACCGGAACTGACCAATAGGATATTCCATACTATATGACATCAACTGAACTATAAAGGGAGAGGGCAGGAGGAGGACAGGGGGCATTCATTGGGAAGACACTTGTCCTTCAAGCAACTGCTACGCGTTCTGGAGCCACCTGGCACCGCCTGCGGGTGGGAAGCAGAGAGTAACAGCTCTGTTTGCTTTGCTGCATGCTTTTTTTTTTCTGCTGTTCATTAAAACTGCTTTTATAGTAACCCATGAGTTCTTTCCATCTTATTCTCTCTCTGTTTGTCCTGCTGACAGAGGTGGGCAGGAGTGATAAAAGGGCTTGGTTGGCACCTGGCGCCCAGCCAAGGTAAATCCACCACTTTGAGAAATGCAAAGTCTGAGAAGAAATACAGTTGCACCTATGGGAAAAAACCAAAACAAAACAGAAAAAAAAGCATAACAAAAGCAGAGAGTAAGAAGACTTTATTGGAGGGACATACCCAATAGTAAAGCAAGAAACTGGAGCAAGCCATTCTGTTTTAGAAGAGCCTACGAATAATAATGGTGTTTTTTCACAGCTGTGAAAAGCTTTTGCATGAGATTGAGGAAGCTAATGGGAGAGGACCAGATTTAACTGTTCACAAGGTCATATTTTAGGGGAGCATAAGACAGGAAATAATGTATGTGATATTCTACTGATAAATTTCAAGACTTGATATACCAAATCAACCACACAACAAATGAGTTTTTATAGATGGCTAAGATGGACTCTTCAAGAATTAATAGTAAACAAGCATTTCTTTTCATAATCAATGCTTGTTGAAAAATATTGATGTGAACCTGTTTCCTTTCAGAAGCTAAAAATTACATTGTGGATTCTGTTAGCGCAATAACACTGTATAAAGAATCTCCATGAGGCAACAGCATCTACTCTGCTATGAGATGATTGCAGGTTCTGAATTACTTCTTCCTGGTCATTTTCTTTGAAGCTAAAAGACTGTAATATTTTCATACTTAAAGGCCAACCTCTGTTAGAAACAAACTGAAGTAAATTTTTTACAGAAAACTCACAGAAATTAAGGCAGAAGAAAAATAAAATAGGCTGTTAAGAAACTTCCCTCACACACACACTATCCATGTAAGAGAGAAATCTTCTTTCCTGAAAGTTATTTCAGAGGCTTTATGAGTTGCAAAAAACACTGTATCAGATCCTCAGGAAGCCTCTCACCTGACTTCAGATATGCTCTTCTCCCTCCTTTCTCTCCTTTAGAAAATGCATGAGCTACCATAGAATCATTTTGGTTGGAAGAGACCTGTAAGATCATTGAGTCCAATCATTAACCCAGGTCACCACTAAACCACGTCCCTCAGCACCACATTTACAAGTCTACACCACTCCTTGGTCAGAAGCTCTTTTTCTGTTTGCACACTCATGAATATGAAACCTTTTTCTTCCAGCTGAACTCTCTTGTCTCTGGGTGGAGAAGCAACATTTCCCTTATTCAATCCTTCATACCATACAAACAGCAGGAAACAAAACAGTGTCCATCACAACCACACTTACATAGGCATCCATTAAAAACATTCCCCCTCTTGCGAAATGGAGCAGATGAAACTAGGTAAATATCTTCCCTAAGGGCAAAGTTTAATACAGAAATTTTCAGACACAATCTAACTATGCTTCAAAGCTATGCATGCGACAGGTAGACTAACTCTGATTATTTTTAAAGAATTTTAATTCTTTTTTTCCATCATTCAGAATAGATTCTGCTGAAAATGGTATTTGCTAGTTGCAGACACCGAAATGTCTTTTATTCCAGAAAACTACATATTGTTTTAGTAAAGCTCATAGGGAGCAATAAAGTATTTGCAGTTTTAAAGATTTTTTAACACTCCCAGTCATCAGCTGAAGCATTATTTTCTACAAGTTTGGGAATTAAAGGATTTAAATTTCTCTCTCCCTCACTGTAGATTTTAAAACAAATGCAATCTTCAGGAGTTAAAATTATATATATATAAAGAAAATGTAGTACAGTGCTCTGTTTCTCTCTTTTTTTTTTTTGTTAGCTTTCATTCAGCATTGTTGTATTATTCTGAGGACCAAACCTTTTTTTTTTTTTTCAGATTTTTTTTTTGTTACCAAAGGAGAAGCATCTTTTTCTTGTTGTTTTCACGATCCTTGGTCAAGACACAACTAAATTTTAGAGTCTTGACATTCTAATCATGTAAACTGTAGATGTTCAACTAATGCCTGTTGAGGGGTATCTCTGATTTAGTAATAAGAATGGAATTATAAACCAAAAGATGTATAGATGCTATAATTCACTAAGAACAGATCTGATAGCAAAGATTATTGCAGTTTCAAATTACACTGACTTCCGTTTAGAGTTCCTGGCAAGTTTCTTGTTTGTCTAAGTGGTAGAGTTTGTTAGTAAGGGAAAAAATGCTAATTGCTTCACTATTGTAAAACATATTGGCTTTTATATGCTTAAAGATAGATTACTGTGATTGACAAAGTGTTAGAGAATAATTATGATTTCGTGTCTCTTCAAAAAATTTCTGTTATTCTCTTTCTTCACTCTTCTGCATTATGACAAAAGACTAAGTGACAGGACAGCAGCAATGAGAAATCCCTGAGCAGTTGAAAATGGAAATAAAGTAACCTCTCATGATGTTATCAGCCCTAAGAACAATGCCTACTGCTGCTCCTCATACACACTGTACTTTTTAATAAGGTATGTGAATACTTTGGCAAGTTTGCATTTACTTAATACCTGTTAGAATAAGGCAGATCAATCATGTACTTTTCAAGCTGACAGTTTTTGATACTATGTACAAATACTGTTCCAAATTACATTAGCTACTGCTCATGTATTTATTTGTTCATCTATTTATGTTTTCATATATATTATTGTTAATGTTTCTTGAATCTAAAATTACAGAATCACTAAATGTTAGGGATTGGGAGGGACCTCGAAAGATCATCTAGTCCAATCCCCCCGCCGGAGCAGGATCACCTAGATCAGGTCACACAGGAACGTGTCCAGGTGGGCTTTAAACGTCTCCAGAGAAGGAGACTCCACAACCTCCCTGGGCAGCCTATTCCAGTGTTCTGTCACCCTTACCATAAAGAAGTCAAACAACATCCCAAAGTCCTCCTCTACAGGGCTGCTTTTGATCCACTCATCACCCACTCTGTGTTTGTGCTTGGAGTTGCACCGACCTTGCACTTGGTCTTGTTGAACTTCATAAGGTTGGCATGGGCTCACCTTGCAAGCCTGTCAAGGTCCCTCTGGATGGCCTCCCTTCCCTCCAGCATGTCAACCACACCATTCAGCTTGGTGTCATCAGCAAGCTTGCTGAGAGTGCGCTCAATCCCACTGTCCACGTTGCAAATAAAGATGTTAAACAGCACCAGTCCCAATACTGACCCCTAAGGAACACCACTCACCATTGGTCTCAGCTCAGACATCAAGCTGTTAACCACATCTTTGAGTGAGAGCACCCAGCCAATTCTTTGTCCACTGAGTGGTCTGCCTGTTAAATCCTTATCTGTCCAATTTAGAGACAAGGATGCGTGAGACAGTGTCAAATCCTTTGCACAAGTCCTGGTAGATGATATCAGTTGCTCTTCCCTTATCCACCAATGCTGTAACCCCATCATAGAAGGCCATCAAATTTGTACATACAAGTGCACTGTGAAGATCTGAATTAAAAGCACATTTTATGCAGGAAAGAAAAGTTCTGTCTTGTGATCAGCTTGAATTTTTGAGTGGGAGTCATGAAATCCTGTGCTGTAATCTCAGTTTTATTGGTGTAACATTGAACAGATAAGTGAAATTACGTTTGTTTTCAGATTTCCATTTAGAAAAATCAACAAATCCAGGTTGCCTAAATTAAGAACAGTCCTCCTTAAGGTATAGATTAGAATAGCAGTGAGCATGTCTGGAAAAAGAGATTCCTGGTATAGAGTTTAATTAAAAGTCTTATCTTTGCAATAATGGGGTCTGCTCTCTTTAATATCTTTATCAATGATCTGAATGAGGGGATCAAGTAACTCAGCAAGTTTCCAGATGACACAAAGTTAGATAGGTGTGTTGATCTGCTTGAAGGTAGGGAGGCTCTGCAGAGTGATCTGGACAGGCTGAGGACAGGGGTGTGAGGTTCAGCAAGGCCAAGTGCCAGGTCCTGCACTTGGGTCACAACAACCCCCTGCAATGTTCCAGGCCTGGGGAAGAGTGGCTGGAGAGCTGTCTGGAGGAAAAGAACCTGTGGGTGTTGATCAATAGCTGGCTGACTAGGAGCTAGGAGTGTGCCCATGTGGTCCAAGAGAGAGAAGAGAGATGTCATAGCTCTCTAAAACTATCTGAAAGGAGGCTGGAGTGAGGTGGGGTTGGTCTGTTCTCCCACGTAACAAGCCATAGGATAAGAGGAAACTGTCACAAGTTGCACCAGGAGAGATTTAGGTTGGATATTAGGAAAAATTTCTTCCCTGAAAGGGTTGTCAAGCCCCTAAACAGGCTGCCTGGGGAAGTGGTAGAATCACCATCCCAGGAGGTATTTAAATAGGTGTCAATATGGCATTTAGGGAAATGGTTTAGTGGTGACCCGGCAGTGCTGGATTAACAGTTGGACTTGATAATCTTAAAGGTCTCTTCGAACAAAAATGATTCTGTAATTCTAAATTAAGAGAACTGGGTAAGATATTTACCGTTCATACAAAATAATGTCCTTAAAATAGAAACAGCTACAAAATAAAAATATCAAAACTCAGAAAATGGCAAAACTATGATAGCACCATTAACTATGTTCCTTTTCTCAAATACATCAGGATACAGTCTCCAGTAATGGAACCACATGCTATTTTTCCACTGAATCCTTACTCTCGTGTGTAAATTGTATAACAAAACCCCTGCCATTCATCATGTCTGACTCCATAGGTAATTTGCTGCTTGCTACCCAAAGACTTCCTTCAATAAGTAAAATTCTTACTTTCTTGAACAGATTTTTTTCTTTTTTTTTTTTTCCATTGCTAAAGGCAAAAATAAAAAAGATAGCTGCATCTTTAAGTGCCCTGAGGGAGTTAAAATGTGTACGGTCATGTTAATTATTTCCATTTTTCTAGCTGAAATATGGGATTGTAGTTGTTTTTAATGTACTTCTAAATGTCATGTGCTTAAATGTTAAAGCAGCAATTCTCTTCCTCTGTAAAGAAGATGGGAAAATGCATTTTTGTAAATCACTTGCAATTTAGCTAGATTAAACTTGCCTTTATTCATGTAGTTAACCACCATTTCATGTATTTATTCTGGGACAAAGAGATGCATACTGAGAAAAAAAAAATTAAAAAGAAACAGTACAGGAGAGAAAGGAAATGAGTACCTAGAAAAATTCTGTCTGGTGGATTGTGGTCTGTCAGATTTTCTCCTTAGAGACAGGCAGCTCTTACAGTTTTAGTTCTGCAGCCTACTATTGCCTCTAAACTGTACAAATTACACTTATTTTTATCAGTGTTATCATGATGTATCTGGCCTTAGAGTAAGCACCAAGAAGATGAATGAGTAACAGGGATACTTTAAACCAAGTAAACATCAGTCTTTCTGAATACAAATGTCAATGTTTGCTTTGAACTGGCATTTATTGGCAGTTTGTTCAAATGTGTATATGCTCTGGAGTCTCCAGCAAATGGGAATTATTAGGCTTAGTGATGAATCTTTTGGTGAAACTCTGTTGTATATACATGCATGGTCTACAGAGTAACGTGGAAATAACCTGGATACCATGAAAATCCAGAAGCAGAGTCAAATTTCACTATTCTGTTTGTAGTGCTTTTGCTGCTAGATGTGATCATCATTTAATGTATTGAAATCTAATTCATGTCAACCTGTAGTGCTATTCCATTTAGAATATTACCAATATTTGAAAAAGGTGATTTAAATCTATTTTGGTATCTTTACACTACACAGCAGTCAGAAAAATGACATCATTTGAGGCGCATATGATCCAGGGGGGAGTAATAAACACTGGAGCAGTAGGTCTGACAATGGGAAAATAGAACGATTCTCATTCCATCTTGAGCTACAAAGTTTAATCTGAAAGACCTTGTGAAATTCAATGCACATGGTTCAAAAACGTTTTCTCTGACATCATACGAAATCCTTCTCTTAGTTACAGGTTATTTATTGTCCTTTACATCCTTTCAAATACAAAACTCCTTAAAAACCAAAACTATTTAAGAACAGGTTACTTTGATACAAAACACTTTATGTTTTAAAAGTCTTTTTTTTCATGTTCAAGTTTTCAAACATTATTCAATTAATTCATGAGTTTTTCACAAATAAATGATTGATAGACACTACTAAAAATATAAAAATTGAAACTAAACCTGCATTTTTTGTATATTGTTAAAATAAAATTTAAAGATTTAGTTTGTTTTAGTCCTACCTATTGGCTTCTAAACATCTGTATTTATATTTAGGGCTCACTCAAAACAAGAATTTGTTTATTTGGTAATTTCTGTTATAGAAGAGTAGAAAGTAAGACTTTTTTTTTTTTTTTAAAGCATGAGGCATGTGAATTACTAGTACATAAAGATCTCACAAGTATATTAGATGAAATAAATATTTGGACATGTAAGCAAATATAGCACATTTTCTACATTGGCTCTTTTGGAATCAGGTTTAATCAGAAAGTCTACAGGCAGGCTTAAAGAGATCTAGTGGATTCAAAAGGATTTATGAGGAGTTTTAATCTTAAGGAACTATGCAGTGTCCAGTGAAAAAGATATTTTGCTGGGAAATTCCAAACATTCTCAGCTGTTCATACATATATTTTTGTAACAATATTTTACTCATTAATATGCCTGTAATTTCTTATCAAGAGTTTCAAAAAGACTCATCAAAGTCAACCTTTCAAATATCTCTTACAAGAGATTGCTCTGCAATTCTAATTTCTTGTTTTTTGACGTATTTTAGAAGACACAACATGACACAGAAAAAAGAGACTGAGTCCTCCTCTGTATTAAACAGCAGCATTATACAAATTGTTTATATGACTTGTAGCAGATGATATTCTTCATTTTCTGGTTTGCTGAACCACTTGTCATATAAGAATCCATTTAACAGAATATTCTCTTTCTTCCTTAGCACGCACTGAACCTGAAACCAGGTTGCTCTCATTGGTTGCACCAACATAGTGAGAAGTACAAGTGTTATGATTTCGCTGACATTTTATGTACTCTATTTCTATGTAATGAACGAATAAAAATAAAAAGATAAATTGTGAGACAGTTCAAGACATTGCTTTAATTAAATCAAGTCACTTTCAAAGAAAAAGTTATCTGAAGGGGGCCTAGAAGAAAGCTGGGGAGGGACCTTTTACAAGGGCTTGTGGAGATAGAAGGAGGGGTAATGCATTCAAACTGAAGGAGGGTAGATTTAGATTAGGTATGAGGAAGAAGTTCTTCATTCTGTGGGTGGTGAGACACTGGCACAGATTGCACAGGGAAGCTCTGGATGCTCCATCTCTGGATATGTTCAAGACTAGATTAGATGGGGCTTGGAGCAATCTGGTCTAATGGGAGGTGTTCCTGCCATGGCAAGGGCATTGGAACAAGATAGTCTTTAAGGTCCCTTCCAGTCCAAACCACTCTATGATTCTGTGATAAATGAACTGAGGACAAAAGGAGAAGTTTAAGCACAGGAGGTGTGCCTCTGCAGAGACATAAAGCAAGCTTGACAATGGCCATAATTCTTTCCCCCATCTGTATCATTCTGCATCACTTCCTTCCTTCCACACATCAGAAAAGATGGAAAAAAAGAGCTGTCTTCTTATTTTTGCCTTCTTCCTTCACTTTGAAGCCCCCAGAAAGAAATACATAACAATATGAATTGGTTTTGCACATACAGGCTCCAACACGTATAATCCAATGAAGCCATTTTTGAGCAGTTTGGGATATTATTTTTTCCTTCATTAGGTTCTGAGAAGTAGACAGAACTCAAAGAAAGGGTAGAAAAACCAAATGTAAGGAATGCAGAGTCATTTGATTTTATGAGCCAGCCTCTTGCTCGGCATATAGTTAGAGTTTGTACATTCCTACTGAGATGAGATGTACAGACTATTTCTACTACTTGAAACCAGCCTATCAAACTAGCATGGTACTTTCCTGACTGCTTTAGGGAGGACCTTGATGCCTAGTACAAAATGGCATCACAAACCAAATCTAACTTCATATCAGCCACAGCTCCTATTGAAGTTGGTCAATTTTTCTTTTCTTCCTGCTTGTGTTTCCATTTCCAGCTGTACAACTCATGAGTGGAACAACACACAGGATGTCTAGACATATGTAACCACCCTTTTTCACTTAGAAGTTGTGTGTTCAAGTGATTTGCATGTGTTCATGCTACCAGTTTCCTGTTGGTCTAACATGGTAATATCTGTGATGATAGATAAAAGTTGTGAAGAATATTTCAAGAACAAGTGAAGGGAGCAAAGTCTGTCTCCAAGGAAGGCAACAAGATACCTGTGTGTTCCTACTAGCTTAGCTTTTCAAGCCGGTATCAGCATCTTTCAATTTTATAGCTATCCTGTTATTATTATCACTTTTGAAATGTATTCTGGACTCATTTCTGTCATATGGATCTAAATTTAACGAGTGGAGTTCTCTATAAACATGACCATTACTTTGGCTAGTCGTGCTTAGTGTTGAAAATTAACCTTTACTAAAATGCTGCTTGTTATGTTCCCACTGGAGCCAGCAGAGTTGATCTGACTTGTACAAAATCAAATACTGTAAGGAAAGAGAAACTGCACAAATTCAACTCTTAAGATAGGAGACAGCAGATATTACAGAAAACATTTCATTCCTGCTCCACCTAACAAAGAAACTAAGAAATCTAATATAAATAGGGTGTGAGTTTTCACAAATGGTTTGAAGCAGACATTTTAGTTCACGCCAGTTTAAACCACCAGAAAACCACCTGCTATTTCAATTTGCTTCAGCCACACAAGCTGAGAGACTTGCCCAAAGCCAGTTTCGATAAGCAAGTGAAGTGCTGAGGCTTGGGCTGTGGGCCCCAAGTTGGAGTTGACCTATGGATGAGCCACAACCCAGCAGTGTGTCTTGTTCCCCAAGTGGTTCCCCAAGGCCCCAGAGGCAGAACCCGGCCCCCCAGTGTAAGGTTCTGCCTTCCCCCAGGTGATTGTCATTGGGGTGGTGGGCAAGGCTGGAGATATATATCAACCAGGAACCAGATCAGTCTGAAAAGCAGGAACTGAAGCTGTTGGGGAGAAGCAACAGAAGAAAGAAGCAGCAACAAGGAGCTGGTCAGTTTGAAAAGAGCTTCTGCAGAAGAGAGTTCCTGTTGGAGGTGCTTCTTGTTGGAGGCAGCTTGCTGAGCTCTCTCTCGGTGGTGTGTTCCCCTTTGGCTGATTTGAGATAGAGAAGAACAAACAGATGAAGAATAATAAAAGATGAAGGTATGCTGCGGGGATGTTGCTGAGTTTGGTGTTGGCCTGAGGAGGAAGAGAGCTAGCAGCACAGCAAGGCTTCACCTTTTTTTAAGGTAAGAGAAACTTTCTTTCCTAAAGCTAACTCCCTTGGCCCTTAATTTCAGACAATGCTTCTAGCTACTTAGGTCAGATTTGCAAAAAGTGAAAGTGCAAGGTGAAGAAACAGTCTTTACAATTGGTCAGGAAAACACAGTACAGGCAGTTTTAAGCAAGCCGTATATATATGTATGTATGTACAGAGTCTAATCCTGCTCTCCTCAAATGACTCCAAGGTTTTCTTTGGTTTGACTGGGATACACAGTGCAAACTCAGCTCTATAAAGAATTTGGAGAATGCCCAAACCCTTTTTCTAAACCAAAGGATTTCATAAACAGAACTTTTATCCTAGGCTGGCTATTTAAATAGGACTTAGACGTATAAAGGCTTTCTGTGCTGAAGATAGTCCCTAAATGTCTAATCCCTGCTGAGCAAGCTGGTTAGGGGAAGCTGCCACCCTGTCTGTAGTTCTGAGCAGGCAGCAATTTAAACACTGGGGAGTTGAGGTACTCTTTGTAAGGCTCAGCATTCAGCTCCAAAGAGCTTAGAAGTGTAAAGCCAGTGGATGTAACCTGTGTTCTGTTAATGCTGCACTTTGGTGTGCTTGAATTACATTTTGCTTTTCCTCTCTTGTTTTCCCTTCAAAAAAATGGAGAAGTAAATCCCTGTGAATATAAGAAAGCTTATTTTTCACAGACAAACAGACCCATGAATAATATATGGTTTGAAGTAAATTTCTGGAAATGTACCCTGCCTGAATTTGCCAGAATGCTTCAGAGTGAGGTGAAATAATTCTTTACATGCTCTTCAGAGCCAGCTGTTCTGATCTCAGATCTCTCTCAAAGCTCATGTGTCTCTGTAGAGCTAATTGGAAATTATGAGATTGTGTTACATAATGAAAAACAAATTAACAAGAATTGTCATGAGGTATTTGCCATATCATCACTAGATAACACAGCAGAGTCGTCACTACTGTATTATTCCTAGCGTTTTCAATAAACATGTATTTACTACATAGATATTGTAAAATCCCATGTGCTACTACTTGGGCTGGAAATTGCTCTTATAACAAGGTGTTTGGTACTTGTATCCCCTTTTGATAAAAGGGAAAGTGCCCTGAAATGTAGAATTCTAAAGTGAAATGACATTCATCTGGAGTGATCTCTTTAATTTGTAATATAATTTACAATAAACTTTTTTTACTACCTTTCCATGGCTAAATACAGCTTTTGTCTCCCTACATCTTCCTAGCTGTCCTCTGGACAACTTGAAGAGCAAAATGTGTGTTTAATTAAGAGCAGATTTAGGTTTTCTTGGGTTAGACCAGCAAAGGTATCAGTGAAAGCTGCTTGAGACTGGAGTTTGCAAGTGACATCTACCACTATCTTTAATTGCTTATTACCAAAATATTTATATACCTTGTGTGTTACATAACCAGCATGAACTAGATAAAAGGACTCAAAGTTTCAGGATGCACAAACTTCTGGGATAGGTATATTGGTACCCTGTACAGTCCATGAGGACTGTCCAGAGATGTGGTGGAGTCACCATCCCTGGAGGGGTTCAAAAAATGAGTGGATGTGGCACTTTGAGACTGGAAGTCTTTTCCAACCTATATGATTCTATGGTTCTATGAAACGGACCTGCTTCCAACCCCCTCTCCAACTATGATCAGACTAAGAAGAGGAAAAGGGTATTTTCTCTTTTGTGCATTGCATTAACAGATAGAACATTAACCCAGGAAATAGACAACCAGGCTCCTGCTTCAAAAGATAAACCAACAATAAATCATGTTTGATATAACTCTTTAAGCAGCAAACATTTAGTAGAATCATATAATCGTTTAGGTTAGAAAAGACTTCCAGTTCATTCAGTCCAACCATAAACCTATCAAGCCCACTGCTAAACCATGTCCCTATGCATCATAGCTTCACAACTGTTTAGCAAACTGAAGCTTCTTAGCTGTGAACAGAGTATTAGCATAAATGCAGATTGTGGCTAAAACAATGGGCAATAACTTTAAGCCACCCTTAAGATCAGAAAAATCAAGATTCAACTTTTCTTTAGAAACCTGAGACAGTTTACATTTGTGTTTTGCTTCTTCCAAACACTTCCAAATTTAAGCTCAAGTTTTCAACAGTCCATTACTTGCTGCTCTGAATGTAGTTCATGTTATTTACATTGACACTAGCAACTATTCCTTTCCATTTCTTTTTTGAAGCAGATATATTAGATATGTATTGTTTGCCACAGAGCTAGCACGTTCAAACATCACCAAACAGTGATGTGTTCATAGTTCTGCTAGCGGCACAATTTACCAAGCTGGAGAAAGGAAGAAAATTGCCAACCTTCACTAAAGTAGAAGGAAGATTCTAAAAAAGACAACCATAAACAAAATTAGAAATGGGTTTTTTTCACAATTAAAGTGAAAATCACTAAATTGACTTCTTGAGTATTCCAGATCCCAGTATTAGAGCAATACTAGCTGAAGGCCTGTTTAGTTTTAAAATCCTGAAGATGATTTGCAATGTTGCCAAACAGCACAAGATGCCATGGTCTTACTTCCATTTTTTGGTGCTTTTTAACTAAGCAAGAATAAGGTTACAATTGGATTTCAGAATAGTCAAGAAAGCATGGATTGATGTCCAGTAAAATTTCAAATAGCAGCAACTGCAGAGAAAGTGGTCTGATCACAACTGATGATTTACTGGAATCTTCCAAAGATCCTAAGGGATGTTGTCAATGAGTAACTGAGGGCTTTACTTCTGTTTTCTTCCAAAATTGACTAAAACTACAGGCTTTAATATCTTTTATTCCAGGATTTTTGAATGCTATTTTGGAAGTGAGAAATACTTCCATTTTTCTCTCAAAATTTAAAAATGAAGTCACATTATTAGACATCACTAGTAGTGATGTGTCATGGAATAATGGATAAAGAAATTAACATATAAAACCACAAAATGTTATTACATATATTCTATTTACAGGAGTTAGACAAACCATATGACATTTCTCTCAGCAATAATATTAATAGCAATGCATGTAATTGGTGGCAATCACATAAAGAAAAAATTTGGAGACACATTCCTGAAGACTGATGGCAAAACCCACTACTGGTTAGTTACTTTCACTTGGGTTTCCAGAAAGAAAATAAGTGTGTCCATGGTAGATTTGGAAATCAAAGAGAATGTCATTAATTGATGCAGAATGCATTCAAGCTACTGCTAAGTGGGATAAATCCAAGGAAATGAAGTAGGATTGTTTGGAAGTTGATGTGGTAAACAAAATATGATGTAGTTATTCTTGCAGAATGACAAGAGACAAGTATTTGCATAGGAAAAACAGTGCTAAGACTCTGTTAAGGGGTAAAAAGGTATCTTTTCAGTGGAAATAAAGTTTGGTATTTCAATGTAGATAAAAGGTAATATAGTTTGACCCAGACAGACTCTTCAGGATAGTTAAACATTTATATACCACCATATTCTGAAGAATTTCAGGAAAGGAAGTCATTCCTTATTTAGTTAAGCCAAATGTAGTAGTATGTAAAAATAAATCTATTTACTTTTTCAGACAAATTTTCTCCTCTCTTCTACTTGAGAACCCTCAAAACATTCACTTTCATTTTTATGAATATTTGCATGCTGCACTAAAGGACATATTAAACTTGGTTTATGCACAATATGAAATACCTTCTAACATCACCAAATTATAACTGTGGGATTGATACTTCTACAATTTATTTTACAAAATTCTGTAATCAGTGGGAAATGAAGTTATCAGTATAGGCAGATACCATTGGAATTAAGGGAGAACGTCGACTAGTTTTTAGTGAGGTAATTTTTGTTCTTTAAATTAGCCACTAAAGAACCCTTTGACCACACATATCTAGCCTACACATACAGCTGAGCAGAAAAAAACCCCAACGTTGAAGAATAGGAAGAATCAACTTTGAAAGCCATTTTCGGGACTAAGATCTGAAGTTTTTCTAGTAATGTCAATAAACAGCAATTCTGGATTTAAAAGAAATCTTCATAAACTACCCCATTGCTACCAAACCTATAACATTTATCAATAGCACAGCATGGGATTTTCATGGAGATAAATGCAATATGAGCATGTATTCTTTGTCGTTTTCCCCCCATTTTTATTTTTTATAACAGAAAGAAGCTACAAGAGGAAGTGACAGTCAGAGAAAGATTTTTCACAGCAGTTTCCATCTTAATACCACAGAGGGATATTGAATTGGGTACAAAAGTATGATGATAATACCATAATAGTCTTTGCCAAATAAAGAGAACACCAATTTGATTAAAAAAAAAAGTCATAATGAGAAGGACACACTAACAGCATTGAGTTGTATGAAGTTGAAACTCAGGTACTGTCATTACAGCAGAAACATGATGTACTAAAAGCCAGCACTAAAACATAAATGGGGCTAGTCTGATTTTGTTTTCTTGCCCCTTAAAATGCCCTGAAAAAGACAGCCTTTCGTACACCAAAACTTGTTTTTGGTATTCTGTCCCTTTCTAAAGGGACTTCAGGACATTTCAAACATCCTAATTGACAGAATCACTTTGAGAAATTTTAAGAACTATTTAGAAAATTCTATAAAATATTCTCTTTGGAGGCTCAGAAAATATTGTTGCATAAATATTACTTTTCCCCTGTATTCTATATCAGTAATGCATAAAGTAGTCTACTGAAATCTCATAATGCAAACACAGTATGAGTAAATCCTTGCTCAAAACCAAATGTGTGCATAATGCAGTCTTGATACTTATCCCAAGTTACGGGGGAGCTCAGAACTTACAGGAGCAATCCTTGCAAGACAGGCAGCCATGAAGATAGACACCCAAATTGGCTTGGAATAAAAAGCAGATAAAAGAGGACAGGTTTAGGAATAAAATACTGAAGAACTCCAGGGTGGAATTTAAGCATTGAATCCAATCTAGAAAGGAGTTTAAGCTATCCATAAACATAATCAGGTAGGTATTTTGGGGAACTAAATATTGTGAATATGACCCGGTGTTAACAGGTGAAACATCTATTTGGCTGCCTGGGACACATTAGTATTTTTAGTATAGATTAGGACTGTAGTTTTGAAGGAAATATCAATCATTCATCTTTAGTGCGTTTTGGTTCATGGCACAGAGCAGCCCTGGGACATGAAAATAAATGTTTAAAAAAATAAAATAGGATGGTACCTAATCTAATGTACTGCAACTACTAATGGTTATTGAGTCTACAGGACCAGACTAGAACTACTTTGAGGCAAAAAACCCTGAAATGGGGGTTAAATTATAAATATATATGCATTTATAAATATATATTATAGCTATCAAGTTTCTAGGAGAATTTATTCTGCCTACAAATTTATTCCTCTTGAGATTGCTAATGAAGACAAAATCTGGCTTTGCGATGATTCAGAAGGTAAAACGTTGAGTTTTTACTTAGCTAAAGAGGTAGGTGGTACAAGACATTAGTTCAAAACATTTTTATAAAATAAGGATTTAAAAGAACCAAGTCAAACAGTACAACTACTTCTAAATTGCCAGTTTCATTGCAATATGAATGAAAATCACTTTGAAGCTACTATTGTCTGAAAGTTCTAGAAACTTAGTAGTAGCTTCCTTTAACAGTATTAAACCAATTCATATATTGGATAATATTTTCTTCCCCATCCAAATGTGAAAAAAATGAATATTCTGTAATTTTTTCTTTACAGTCAGTCTTTAAACCATTAACTTGCATTTTATATTTTGCTTTTTGTGCTTTTAAGAGTTAGTAGTTATAAAGATATAGTTCTGCAATAATTGCTCCATACCAAGGCTTATGCCTCAAAAATATACATTAGAGTGCAATAAAAACATTGCTTTAAAGTGCTCACTAACATACTGCTTCAAACCTAAGGTTCAAGCAAGGCTGGAAGAGAGGCAAATTCTCATCTAAATTGTGGTAAAATTGACAACATATAAACAAACCAGGAAAATCCTTTGCAAAGCATCTAATCAAATCTCCATTCCTTCAGATAAAATTATCAGCATTTAAACAGTTTGATGTATGAAGAAGTATGAAAGAATCAAATGCAAAAGGAACCTTATAATGGATTGCCTGAGGAATTATCATGTGGCCTTTTAAAAGTCAGTGCAACAATTTACGGTTGTATGGAGGCTGAGTCTAGTAGCTACAGTTGTATATATCACCCTTGACTAAGGTAAAACTTCACTCATATATACAAATATATATAAAATGTAGCAAAAAATCAAACAGATTTTACTGAATTGCACTAATAAAGGCTTAAATGCATGTACTGTGGATGATGGCATTTATTCTTGAATTTTCACAATATTTCTACTAACAAGGAGGAGGAGAAGAGGCTGGTGATAAACGTAAAATAGTATCTTTGGCTCTGGTATTAATTTGCCATACAATCTTGGTAGGTCTATTCTCCTGCATCACCTAATTTCTAGAGAAAGCACGAGATGCACACAAAAAGGGCTGAATTACAAGACACAGCTTTTCCTCGATCTTATATTTAAGACTAATTTGACCAGTACATGGACATAGGACCCTTCACCCTCCCTAGCAGCGCCTATGCCAGGAATACTAAAATCCTTTTCGCCAGGTAGACAACATGTTGTGAAAGCAAGACAGAACTCTGGCTATTCATAAATGTTCCCATAAACAGAAACCTTGAAGCCTGCTGGGTTATTTCCTGATCTTGGCTGCTGCTGCCTGGCCCCAGCTACAGTCAGTCACGCTGGCTATATGGCTTAGGTGTCCTCATGTTTATTCTTCCTCACCTAAGTATTTCTGGCCTAGGCAAACCCAGCCCCTCATATGATCTTTCCACTTCTCTACTGCCTGTTCTAAAAGGTGGATCCAGCAACTGATGTGCATGTTCATACTGGACAGCAATTAGAGGAGGAGTTGGGTTAACTTCAAGAGGGAGGGTAGAAAAAGAAATATAGTTGTCATGGAATCACTACTTAATAGACCTAATGTTTTGGGGTTTCTACCTTGGGTAGTGTAAGCACCAACTTCAACCTTTACAAAGAAGCAGAAGCAGATCTTTCTAAGCCAAAAAATGCCAGATTTGCAACAGGTAGTAAAGAAATGGCTTTTTTCCTCACTGCTGCAAATTTATATAGAAGCAGAAGGTTGCTAGGTAGGATAACCAGATGCCATGACAACTCAGAGACTTCACAGGTGGGTCACACTGGTTCATCCAATTTGAGGCTTGCAACTTAATCCTTCTACCCAGTGATTAACTCAATGAGACTGCAAGCTATAGAAACATTTTTTTTGTGCCTGACTTCTCCAACTTATTTTTCAGTGTAAAAAAGAAGTCTCTGATATGAAATTCCCTTCCTCAAAAACTAAGCTTGCAAAGGAATTATTTTGGACATCTTTCAGGTTGCAGTGCAAATTTACTGAATGTATCATCTGTAATTAAAGTAAATCATTTACTATGTCTTGAATCTAGCCCTGACTCCACACAAACACAGGAAGGTAAAATTAAGATTTTTGTGCTTCACTTTTTCCCCACTGACCTGTTTGGGGAAAATGGTAGTTTGTTGAATAGCTCAATTGGCTGTCATCTGAAAGCGTACACATTTTTCTTGAAGTCATTTGTCAAATAGGAGCAGACAGAATAAAGGTTGTATTGTAATACTTGTTTATATTTCTGCACACATCATTCCATTTTACAGAATACACTCAAACCTTATACAAAATCCCCCCTTATGCTTCTGATTAATGCGGTGGTGCTTTTATCAGGTCTCAACTGGTCCAGCCTCAACCTACTTAGCCCAACTGCCTTTCACATGGAGATGTTCCATGTGAAGGTCAGGTGTTACAGTATTACTTAGTTATTTTAACTTCAGATCCTGCATTTGTATTTTCTCTCATCAAATATGGGACTTCACAATATCATTTCAACCAGGACACCTACCCAGCTAATTTCCATGTCACTTCCTTAACAATTTCTTATGTGTAGGATTTTTTTGTATTTTCACTTACAAGCAGGATTCTCCAACCTCTTTTGACTACTTATATACTGATCCATAATAAGAAGGGGTGGGCCTTTTCTAACAGGGGACTTACTACCTGAATTGAGCCATTTCAACTCCTGATCACAAGGGATAGCACTCCTACTTCTACACTGACATTCATTGCAGTCAATGGGCAAGTGCAGAAAATAGCTTGAAGCTTCCAGATTCTGTTCTCACTGACACCAATATGCCTTAAAGCCACGTGTAGAAAGGCAATTTTAATATACGATGCTCAGATAATGTCACTAACACACGCTGTGCCAGCAGCAAATTGATTGCAGCACAGTCTCTTCCATTTTTCTTTCATCCTGACATTACAGCTGACAATTTTTAAATGTTGAACACTGGGACAGTGGTAGATAAATCACACACAGAGTCACAGAAAGGACCTACGACACATCAAACTCGTCATGTCTGCAATAGCAAGCCATTCCAGCCATGTATAGATTAACTTCTGAGGAGCAGTGTTAGCTCCACTTCACACATGCAATATATCTGCACACACACAGCAAAGGTTTTGCTGCAGGTCAGCAGTCTGGGTTGTCAAGCACTGGGAAAAGCAACCTGTTCTCACAGAAACACATGAGAAGCCTCATCCTGCTTTATACAGGATCTTGGTAACTGCATTTGATATGTACCAATGAGCATCTACATGATGACTATCAGTTTTTCTTGAATGTAAGGGATTCTCCGTGGGATTTCTCCCAGAAGTTGTCTGTGCTTGGATCATACAATGGTTTGGGTTGGAAGAAAACTCAGAGATCACCTAGTTCCAACCCCCTGCCATGGTAGGGACACCTCCCACTAGAGCAGGTTGCTCAAGGCCCTGTCCAACCTGACCTTGAACACCTCCAGGGATAGAGCATCCACAGCTTCCCTGGACAACCTATGCCAGTGTCTCACCGCTCTCAGAGTGAATAATTTCCTTCTAATTTCCAATCTAAATCTCCCCTCTTCTAGTTTAAAGCCATCACCCCCTCATCCTATCACTACAGGCATTTGTGAAAAGTTATATCAATGGACTAAAGATGTACAGTTGTATTTCAGTTGCCAGGTTCATATCTTAATGGAAAGAATAGTAAGTTGACTTGATTGTTTCCAAGTATTGTTTCTAAAGCATCAGCCTTTTCTTGCAGAAATATGCAAACCAAATATTTACCCATTTAAAACATGCTGGCCCCAAAACCCCCAAACACTCAAAGTTGTAGCATCTCTCCAGGTTTTGGACTTGATCAACGTTGCTGCTACACCTTTTACAGCCACACACCAGAGCTTGAAATCTTATTATAAGTTGTTTTGTGTTTTTACACTTCACCTCAAAAAATTTGAATATTTTGATTATTGGTAGTTTTATTCAGGTCAAGTAATCCTTACTCTGAGGCAATTTGGCTTCTCTGCCTCTGACCTTGCTTGAGCTGGGGCCCAGAGAACAACATCTAGGGGTTGTTATCTCGGGGTGCAGGGAGCTTCTCTCACACCATGCCCACCCAGTGTAACAGAATGCAGAGAATCCCGAGAAATGAAAGGGGAGGAGGAAAATTAAATATAAATAAACAAATAAATAAATGATGGACTAAATTGGTGAGCTGGACCACTCCCATTGCCCGTAGGGCACTTGCAGCCCATTCTTCAGATGCCTTCCAACAACATGGAGATTTTTGCATTAGCCTGGCAAATACATCTCCCCTTTCTAGCCAGTTGGCAGCCCTTTTTCTCTCTGTCTGTAACATTTGAGCCAGAGTTATTCCATCCAGCTGCATAGAAAAAGGGAAAAAAAGGAAGGTTCTCCTTCAATCTTGCAAGGGCCACCCAGTCCAGCTTTAATCATGAAACACATCTGAGATGTAGAAGCATGAGGGTGGCTTTGAAGCAATGTGATCTACTTGCACAGCTCCTCAGCCTGTTCCTATGGCTGAAAGCAGTGAGGAGACCATGGACTTTCCTGTAGCTTTGAAATAAATGGCTCTTTTTTTTTTCTTCCTCAAACTACTTCTTAACTTTGCATTTTATTGAAACTCTTGTCCAAACCACAGAAATTCTTGACAGCCAGCAGTCTGTGTCCCTAATTACTTGATTTCCTCCCTGATGCTGTTTTACCATAACTACGAGCTTTCGATATTAAATTTTGCAATTACTTCCATTTCTTCTCAGGGCAATAACAAATATTGGTCATGTATTCTGAACACAATAATTGGTTATGTTCAAATGCTGCAGCCTCACCTATCTTATTGAAGTATGGAACAAAAGGTATTTTCCTACAGCTACTGCAAACCTTCAGGCCAAAGGTTTTCTCTTACACATACCAGTGAAATCTCATTAACGGGTAAAACTGGGAGTGTCACTTCTGCTAATTCCCTGTTTCTCTTCATCAAGGGAGAGAAAGTAATTTTTATTTTCCAAGAAAGCTTCCCCCCCATGACCACTAAGATAATAAAGGATTAATCAACATCTAAAAATGCAGTCTAATGATCTGTATTAACTTTGTTGAAGGCTGATATATTTACCAGGATTCATTGTCTTGGAGAAGAAAATAAACTAAAAAATTAGCAAATAAACACTGAAAACCTCCTCAAAACAACAAAAAAAACTTCTTCTCCAACCTTTTCTGTCCCCAACCAAAAAACAAGGCAAATAAAATTGTGTTGAAAACAGAAAAATCAAGAAGATAATCTTAGTCTTGACAATTTAGGAAATAAAATTAAGGCTACATAAGAAATCAAATTTCTTAGCTCTTAGTTTAGCTAAGAAGTACCTGCAGTTTCTTGTGTCTGCTCTGTATCTGACAGGCAGAATAAAGAAAATGCCTGGAGATAACAGTAGTTTGGCCCTCATCACTTAGGGAAGATGCCTGTTGGAGAGATGCCAAATATTGCCAAATAATCTCTGAATCAAACAAAAAGTTATGTGATCACGGAGAAACCTTCTACTGGGAAATCAGTTTGCATATTGGTACAAAGGAAATGCTGTACAAACACTAGCACAAAAACCTGATATTTTGTTGGTTTTTAAATGTAAGTTCTTCAACGCAATTAAAACGCAAACATTTAAGAAGTCAGATTTTAACCCAACCTTTCATTTGATGACTTGTATTACAGTAGCTTAATAATTACCTATATAATTTCCACCCTCTTAGCAGTTCCTTTCATTGTGATTTCATCAAAAAGGGGTGTCTCCGTTTAAGGTTCAGGGCAATCCCCCACGGAGCAGAATTAGTTTCAC
The DNA here is from genome assembly GCA_013401335.1 of Brachypteracias leptosomus. Classification (NCBI taxonomy): domain Eukaryota; kingdom Metazoa; phylum Chordata; class Aves; order Coraciiformes; family Brachypteraciidae; genus Brachypteracias; species Brachypteracias leptosomus. Next base: position 33,636 of record VYZX01027612.1, on the reverse strand, counting down.
CCCTCTTCCCCCTCCCCTCTTCCCTCCCAGGGGAGGAAGAAAGACCTCACACAAAGCTGGAAAATCAAGATCACAACTTTTAACAGGGAGTAACAAAAGGGATATCAAAGGAAAGGAAATATACAGAGGTAACAAGGGAAGGTATATATACAACTATATACAACACCGATCCTCGGATGCCACTGGATTTCTCCCGAGCCACGTGGAGTTGTAGCAGCCACAGAGCCGTCCGCAGCCGAGGAGGGGGTGAGCGGAACTTCCTGTGTCCTTTATACAGAGTGTGGCAGGAAGGGGAGTGGAATAGCCGCTCCACCCGTCCCTCCCCTTCCCCAAACCTTAAACCACAACAAGGGGAAATTTATGCGGTAAGAGTATAATCACATTCGGCCTCAAATCTTGAAAATGTGATTCACAGTCACCGAATTCCAGAAAAGATTGATTTGAGCAAGTTAATTTGAGAATGAAATGGTGCTTATTCATATTCCCTGGACAGAAAGAAATTCCAGTCACTGGGACAGCCACAGTCAGCCTCCTCTAACCTCTATGAGAAATATGTTATAGAATGACATCTTACAACTTTTCATGGCATTTTATTACTAGTGTGAGAAGAAAGAAAAGTTCAAAGAAGTTCTCCTTCCTGCCATTCTCACTTCACACCCACAAAAAAAAATCTAATTATTCATGGCATAGAAGGTTGGTTTCAATATACATGATACTGTATTCTCATTAATAAAAATATCTACTTTCAGATATCTCAATAGCCATTACAAATTTTAATCAGGAGAAATAAAATACAGTAGTAAAAAAATCCAGTAAATTAATTTTACAGATGTTTTGTTAGATATTTCAATTGAACATTTTTAATAATGAGAAATTACAGTACTTGAAAGCAAGCACTAAATGCTAATGAGTTCACTCACAGCTGTTAAAAAACCAGCTACAGTTATGGACATACAGAAGTAGTCACTTTTTCCTCATCTTGGTGGGCTACCTTGAGGTTCTTTTCCTTTCCAAAGGTGGTATAATAATAATATTTACAAAGAAAGCAAAAAGTAGCCGTTTAATGAAGCTTTAGTTCTCCAAGTAATTATATAAATGCTTCTCAGAAATGATCTGCTACATGATCCCTCCAAACTTCTGAATTCATTTATACTCTGAGGTGATTCATTGTGTATATCTACACAAATCCTTTTATAGAGAGGAAAAGAATATTAGAATTAGCTAACTTCTTGTCACCATAACTAAGGGAGTGCATGAAGATGGTTTCTAAAAGGAAGAGACAAGGGTATAGATGGAGTCAGGAGAGTGTTTGCCTGTGGAATTTTTCCATATTTCAAGGTTACTGGAATAGTATGTTCCATTCATCTTAATATATCCTCCTTCCCCTGCACTTCCCCTGAAAGCTTGCCTCAGAGTTTGTACAAAATACACATTTTCCTGGCAACACAAATGTAACTAATCTGTGCTGCTCAATAGTTTCACTTACAGTCACATTTTTAAAACTAAGTAGAAATCTGTCGCTGTGTTTCAGAGTTAGAAGAACTTGTGCATATGAGGCTTGCTCTAAAACTACTGTCTTCAGATGCGAAGATTTTTCTTATTCCTGGTTACCTTAGGTGGCCATTAGTTGCTGAGCTACTTCTGCATGTGAAAATTGGTACATCTGTGTATTTACAGAAATTCACAGTTTTCATTTGCCAGTGACTAAGCTTCCAGAGGGACCTGGATAGGCTGGAGAGGTGGGCCCAGGTGAACCTTATGAGGTTCAACAAGGTCAAGTGCAGGGTCCTGCACCTGGGCTGGGGCAACCAGCATTATCAGTACAGGCTGGGAGAGGATCTACTGGAGAGCAGTCCTGTGGAGAGGGACTTGGGGGTGCTGGTGGATGAAAAACTGGAGATGAGCCACCAATGTGCAATCGCAGCCCAGAAGGCCAATCCCATCCTGGGCTGCATCAAAAGAAGTGGGGCCAGCAGATCAAGAGAGGTGATTCTGCCCCTCTACTCTGCCCTGGGGAGACCTCACCTGGAGCACTACATCCAGTTCTGGAGCCCCCAGCACAAGGATGTGGACATATTTGAGCATGTCCAGAGGAGGACCACCAAAATGATCAGGGGAATGGAGCATCTCTCATATGAAGACAGACTGAGAGAGTTGGGGCTGTTCAGCCTGGAGAAGAGAAGGCTCTGGGGGGACCTTATAGTGACCTTCCAGTACCTGAAGAGGGCCTACAGGAAGGCAGGGGAAGGTCTAGTCAAAAGGGTTTTTAACGATAGGATCAGGAGTAATGGTTTTAAGCTAGGAAAGGATGGATTTAGGCTGGATATTAGAAAAAAGTTCTTTAACATGAGAGTGATAGATCACTGGAATGGGCTGCCCAGGGAGGTGGTGGAGGCCCCATCCTTGGAGTCATTCAAGATTAGGCTTGATGGGGCTCTGAGCAGCCTGACCTAGGTAGACATGTCCCTGCTTGTGTAAGGAGGTTGGACAAGATGACCTCTAGAGGTCCCTTCCAGCCTAAAACATTCTATGATTCATGATCACACTACGGGTCCAGAGTTCTCATTTCATTCAATTCTAGGGAGCTTATCTTTGATTTCAAGCATTAAAATCCCTTTTGATAAGGACATAAACGTGAAATTTGGCAGGTAGTTCCTCTTAGTCATAACTTGAAAATATACTGGTAACTAGCACTCACTCACATTGCATCCCCATGTATTAAAATTCTCACTGAGATCAGCTATGTAATTAATCTATGTAAAACCAACTCACATCCAGAAAACATAACAGCAGCATCAGATCAGGGAGTCTGAGTTTAAGCTATTTTTGAGTTCTCTTCTTATTTTAAGACTGAAGATAACAGCTCTGTTCTATCCCTCCTGTGTAATAAAGCATTTTAACACTGCTCTTGAACAGGTCTCAATTACTGGAAAAGTTGCAGTACGAGGGCATCAGGAGCTCTTGTGAGAAAATAACTGCTTATCAGTCTTTATGAGGATGAGTCATGGGGCAGAAAGATCGTTTTCATCCTCTTTTGCATAGCCTTGAGGACACTGCAATTACTTACAGCACAATAACATTACCCCAGGCTCTTCTGGCAAGCCTGGTGATACCGTAATGGGCAGCAGCAGACAAATAGCAACAAATAAGCAAACAAAAAGCTGTGTGATACAGACTCTATTAAAAACATAAAAGGAAGGGGTGGAAAGGACCAGGCATTAGAGGGATTGCCACTGTTTACAAATGGAAAGCATATTATTTGCTTCTGAATCCATTCATGGAAAATAAAGCACTAAGTAAATAAGAAAAGTAAACTGAACTTTGTGATGCTCAGCACAGGACTTGCCTATAAACTCTGTGCCCTAGATATGGTTCTTCCTGGACTTTGAGAAAACTGGGACCTTTATTTCATGAAAAACAGATTAAGCAAAAGCAGATTTTTTTTTCCCTACAGATTTTACTTCCTTGAACTGTGTAGGAGAGTGTGCTGATGTCTAGATGGAAATCTGAAAGGTTAGGCACAATAATATTACACTCATTAGTACATGTTTTACTTGTTGACATGTTGTGAAACAACAAAAGCAATTATACATTATGGATCTAAATCATGGTAGCTCTGAAATAGTACAAGGCTAACTGACAAGGCAAGATGCATCAGTGCCACAGCTTCAATTTTCAGTTTATGCTGTAGATCCTTCTTCTGGAATATTAAATGCATCAAGTATTTGGTCTAATTCAGCCCTTGGATTCCTCTTATGCCAATAATAAGCTGGAAATGTATTACAAGAGTTAAATCGGTTCCTATCTCACCTATGTTCCCCATTGCCTAAGCATTTTTTCCATGCCACCCACCTGAGGCTGGCTGATTGACTTGAGTTTCTGGCATGTTAGACAGATGCACAAGTGTTTTAATAGTATGACCTGGAAGTGACATCTTGAAGAGAGCTTTGTTTGTCTAGTTACTAGGTAAGGACAGGATTTATTCTCCTTGTCTCTCTTGTATTAACCTTGTTAGAGTTGCAGTCCAGAACTCCTGCTATGGGAAGATACCATTAGCAGTCACTAGAACATGGGATCTCAAACTGCATCACGTGTGGGAATGAGTCAATAGCTTTGTCACAATTTGCCAAACTCTTAAATAACTCCTAGTTCTAGTCTCTCCTTTCAGTATGCCTTATTATTTTAGTACTTCAGAATACCTTATGATGTAGTATTTCTGAAATTCCATGCCAGTCTCAGTGGCAGGTGGTTTTGTTTTGTTTGTGGCTGGAAAACATGGCAAGTTGCATTTGGGTGTTCCTGACTGTTGTTTTTCTGTTTGTTTTTGAAAACCTGAGTTTTCTCACTTTTTTTTTTTTCCTTAAACTAGGAGCTGTTAAATGATTTTTATGCCTGTTCCATGCTGTATTTTGTTGTTAATGTGCTGACAATGGGGAGCTTCTGCATGACCCTTCACTGTGAGTCCTCATCCACATAAATGGCAATAAACAGAAACAATCTCTCATTTGTTGGGGTTTTGCTTTTAATCTGCTGCCAACTAAATGCACAAGGTTTACTCAGTTCTAAAGCATTTTCCATATTCAACAAAAAGTGTTTGTCAGCTGATGTTTGTCATCCAGACGCTGCTTGTACAAAGCTTTCTGGTTGTTCTTGTACAGACTTTCTATACAGTTGAGATTTCCCTTATTCTGTTCATATGTCCTAGAAATACAGAGTGTTTCTAATACCACACAGCCTAACTTGAAGATATCATCTCTGATAAAGAAGTCTGAACCAGAATCTGCTTTTTTCAGATAATAAAAAATGACTTCTGTCCTGAATATACTTAATGACAACTCTGAGCCATGCAAAGCTACACGTAAAATTAATTTCTACCTATACTTAAAAAAAATATTTCTGATTTCCTGACTCTAAAATTGCTGGGAGTTTTGCCACAACTTCAGTAGGGCTAGGTTTTAAATTTTTAATGCCAGATGTCAGTGTTTTAACCTTCAGTCTTCTCTATTCTATCTTCTGTATTTTGCATGTCACAATTCCAAAATGCTTCAAAGATGAACAAAAGTCTTGTCAAAAATTACAGACTCATTAGAAAATGGCAAATTACAAACTATCAATAACATGTCTTTAAAATTCTGTACTCTGACTCAAAAACTTCTGTACTGAATATTTGCTCAAACCTTAATCTGCTTCAAACTCAATTCTGTTACGTTAACTATATTATCATTTTATACAGAACTGTTTTCATCTGGCAACATAAATGCGAGTCCTCAGTTCTTTCAGCCATCCACCTCATAGCCATCCAACAAGAAAAAAAAAATAAAATAAAGTAAGACACAGTAAAGATGCAGAGAGGAAAAAGAAAAAGGGTTTCAATTATGCAGTACAATCAAGAGCACCTGTGCTGGAATTCATTAACTCTATTGAGCAGGCAGCTGCATATTTGCTACATTCTGATGAGGCAGGGGAAGAAAAAAAAAAAGAGAGCAGATGACTTGACTGTACAAATTGGAAAACGTAACAAAACATTTAAAGTGCCTCTTGTTCTTACTTGGGCATTTGATTATCCTGTCTCCCTTTTAAGGCTGCTGATTTCCTTGTATTTCTGTGTCTAATTCTGTGTATATTTCTGTTTAGCTCATATTATGGGTACTTTTGTTATAAATGCAAAAGAATAATGTTTTCTACATTAGTAGAACATAGTGTACATAGTGTACAGCCTACACTACTGGTTCTGCAAAGTTAAATACCTGAGGTAGCGCTGAACACCTTTATTCTGTAAGTTTATAAATTAGGAGAGACCATTCTAATGAATAATCATCCTGACCATATCATGCAACTGGTAATTTTTCTTTTTGCTTATCTTGCTTCTATTTTATTTTCCCTATCCCAAACTTCTCTGTGCTTTATGCTAGAGAGGTAAATTTATAATCTATGGAAATTTTACTTGGACTTCCACCACAGCTTGCAGAGGTCCATCTTCCTGATTCATACAACTGCGGTAATTAGGAATCATCAAGTGGATCTTGACTTCACTGTCTCCTTTTGGCCTCTGACAAATAACGTATATAATCATTATTATGAGTGCTTATTGGGTTAATTGGAAATTTGGAAAATAGCTGATCACAGATCTCTCTTACAAGTAACTTCTTTGATGCTGAGGGAAGACTGCAGGTATTAATGCTTCTGCGGATTATATTCAATTATACACGTTGCCTGAGGGATGGGGCGTGTGTGAGGAATATAGAGTTGAACAGTGGCTTCTGAAAGCTGGAGCATCACAAAGTTCCCATGAACTAATTTCCTCAGATTTTAGCAAGGGAAAACTGATGCATGCTATTAGTTACCTGAACTTCAGTGGGATTTTCAGGTAACATCTTTATAAATGAAAGACTTCAGCAAGCCTGCATGATGCACTGAGTTTTGTCTTTTATCTACTTACATCCTGTAACACAGGATCTTGGTATTACTGACAGTATTTGATCTGCATGTCTCTCTGCCTGATGCTTTGCATTAAGATTTGTGTCTCTAGCTCAACTTTGAGACTGATTCATCTACACAGAGTCCTCTGTATGCTCCTCTTGGAGTGGAAAAAGTGTATACATGTACCGAAAATTTCAGATACCACTTTCACACCTCTCGTATGTCAGAGTGTACCAGAAATAATTCTATTGAGCTTGATCTATCAGCATTGAAATTGTATAACTGAGAACAAAAGTAGAAATTGACCTCTTCTCTGCAGTCTCACTGGTAAGATCATGTTTACTAATATGACATGCTGCCCAAACAAGAGTTGTAAAACCAAGAGAAGAACAAGATTGAGAAATAGAAAGGCTGAAAATGAGTCTTAAGCATTGAAATATTACTGAACAACACTTTTCCTTAAAAGTTAGTCTAAACATAATTCTTTGTTAAAATCCCTTAACATTATTTCCCTATTCATTATGTCCTTTCTTACTGCTTGACTGAAATAGTACTGTTCTGTCCTTTGAAGAGACTCCGATTTCTTATATTTATTTTAAGTACAATCATGTTAGTAATGTGGCTTTAATGGCATGCTTGAGGTCAAACATCTCATCTCTTTTCCTGAAAAGCATCTACTATTTGGGTTGTCCTACTAAGGCAAGCACAGCATTGAACAGCTGAAGCAGCACAGTTAGCAGCCAACTTGAAAGATGAACACAGCAGCATCCAAGAAGTGTGTGCTACATGACTATGGCTAAACTAAAATAACCAAGAATTTGTTTCATGCACATCTTTATACAGACATACAGCTGAAAAGTGTCTTCACGTATTGTGGGCCACAAGGAGTTTAGAGGGTGCCTAGGGTACACTAAGAAAGCATGTTCTGGGACCCCTGGAAAACTGTCTCTGAGCAGGTATGCTTGCTTAGTATCACATGGATCCAGATGAAGATACCTGGGAACCAGAAGCAATGAAACTATATTAGTCTAACACTGCACCTAAGGGAGCAGGCCTCAGTCCCTCTGTGAGGCTAATCAGCATGTTCATGATTATATTGTTTCTAGTTTCATATCTAGCTCAGTCAGCTCAGGATAGCTATCTCACTGTACAGGTATAACAATATGTACCTCAATGTTAGTCACCTACTTTTGCTCCAATTTTCAGCTAGCCCTCTTTCAGTATCAATATATGACCAAAGCCCACCCTTCAAGAAAGCTGAGACAGTCCTTTCTGATATCAAAGTAGAGAGAACACTTACACAGATTCTCAGCCTGCATCAAGGGTTAGGGCTGGGCTGGCCACTAGGCAAATGACAGATGCTCTCTATCAACCCCTCTCCCTTCCCAAAGGGAAAGAGAAAAAGAATAAGGGAGAGAGACTTATAGACTGGAAAAGAAAGCTAAACAGATTTAATGAAAGTAATAAAAAAATGAAATACATACAAAACTAATATCAAACATAACCCCCCTGATGGCAATGACATCACTGTCACCACGTATTCTGTGGAACACGCACCAGGGAAGTCCCAAAATTGCAGAAAAAAATCCAGTGTGAATCAAATACATGTGGAGAAAATCTCTAATTAAATATATACAGTGATATCTCTGAATAAAGTATTGATAGGAAAGGGATTTTGAAGTTATCAATAGTTCTCTGAAAATGTCAATAAATATTCATTTGTAGTCAAAAGAAAATTGTATGTTGAGACTTACAAGTAAAAAGTCATCAGCAAAAGAGTAAATGACACTAAGTCCCTTATATACTGTTATTTATAAATCCTATGAAAGTTCAGTACTTCCTGAAGTCCATTTTAAAAGGACTAACTGGAACTAGGAAAAATAGAGAAAAGAAACTAGGATAGCCAAAGAAAGAATTATACCAGTTTGGGTCAAATCACATATATTAGGATTCTTCACTTTGGAAAAGATGTGAAGATATGGATGATTTGGAGAAGGTGGATAAGGAATAACTATTTGGTTTCTCTTAACACAGAAACTGGTAATTTAATGAGGTTCCTGCCAAGTGTCTCATTTAAAACAACCAGAGGATTTTATGTTCATCACCCACCATATAGCTACACAATAGAACTGTGTGCTATATCATGCTATATTGTGTAAAATAAAATAAAAAATACATGAGTTTAAAAAACCCACACAAAACTAGCCAAATTTCTGAAGCATAGATCCATCAACTGTTCCTTTGTTGTTTTCCAGGTTATATTCTTCTACAATCTCATCCTTAGAAGTCTTCGACTTAGTTTTAGCCCAGAGGAGATTATGGTCTCCACTGAAACGTTCATTGTGTCACAAATCTGTCAAAGACTGTATTCACTGCTTTGAAAAAAATCAATTTCATGCATAAATCTAAAAAGTTTCTCTTGCAAAAAACAAATGCACAATAGTAGTCTCTTCAGGTTAACTTTAAATCTTACTCTCTAACAGGATCTAAAACCCTTAAGAAAGGCACATCTACTGTTCATGTACTCCAAAACGTCATGAATTTTAATTAACTTGTCTGTAGATATCAACCTGGGACCATTAGAGAGTCTTATATGTAATTCTCATTCATTTTCTACCAAATCATGCATGCAAACACTTGCATTACATTAAAAAGACTAATGTTGCAGTGTCAATGATTCAAAAGTTGTCAGAATGAATGCTCATTGCATAACCATCACTGGTCCCACTCCAAACTGGCATTAAAATGGAGGCTTGGTTACATGATTTCATATTTTTTCCATAGAACTGTGTTGCTAGGATTCTGATCTATCTTTAGGCTTGAAAAACAAAACAATTTAAAAAAAATAAATGTATTGGCAATGCATCCCAGCATGTGGTATCTTCAGGCTAAGTCACTAGCATTGGAGTCTTCAGATCCCTGCTCTTCTTGGCCAAACATCTGGGACTTGAACTAAGGGCTGCTCTGATGCCCATTCTTGTTGTCAGTACTCTATCCTCAGAGACATTTAATATGGAATTATAATTGCAGGGCAGTCATCTCTGAAGGGGTGGATGTGCTCCAAGGAGAATGGAATTTTTACCAAATTTCAGCTCCTAAATACTAAGAAGCATCTGTTAAAGGCTGGCTTTCAAAATAAGAACAGCTGAGTAAACTGTCATGACATAGCAAAAGACATATCCCTGACACAAAGGTGACTCCAAGCTAAATTTCTGCCAGGTCAAAAGCCAATATGGTCAGAGTTATATTTTGAAATTTAAGACTGGGGAAAAAACACCTGATCTTCCAACAAATATATCTTTGTCATAGAAAATTTCAGCCCTAGCTCATAAAACTTGGAATGTTCCATGCAGAAGAGTTTTGGATCAGTGTACTAATTTTATGAAAGAATATATTTAAAGTTATACTGTCAGTAATGACTAAAAAGCAGGAAGATAAACAGTGTATTTATTGATTTGACATTCTAACATACAGCTGTTGAACAGCATATTTTGAAATGTAGTGACTGTTCTTTCTATGGAAGCTAGTAGGAAATCTATATGGCAAAATCAATGGAGAGGCATTGGTTTGTTTCATGTCATAGTGTATACTGTTAAATATTAGACTACTAACTAAAATGAAATTTTAATTAATGTGAACACAAATATTCTTGTGGTGGTTATGTTATACTGACTGACCAGAGAAAAAAAGTGTCTTTTTTATGTGGTAAATACAAATATTAATTCCTGGTCCTTGCTGTTGTACCTAAAGAACCTCTTAAGGGAAACAAATCTTTAAAATTCCTGTTATGAAAATACAGAATACAACTGAAGAGAATGGGCCAATGTGTTTACCTCTGATGGTCTGCAATGCTTTGTAATGTGTGTGTGTATATATATATACACACATGCACATACACACACTTTTTCACAATGTGTTAGAATGATTTATGTAAACTATTACCTGTCTTACCACATGAAGAAGTAAAATGGAATGAAATGTTTGTGTTTTTATGACAATCTACAAGAAATACCAGTGAATTTCTCTCGTGAAAAAGCAATATACCCCATGTATAGTAAGAATTCCTTCAGTTTCTTGCAAAATGCCCTGAAGTGGAGAAATGACTGTTTTATAAACATGAATAGCTTTTTTCCACATATTGTGACTTAATTTTATTGAAAATGTTAATGAAGTTCTCCTTGCTGATAACAGTACTCAAGCTTGCCTTGTGAAAATTCCTTACAGCATAGCTAAAACAATGGAGGATCAAATAATCTTAGCTGTCAATACCTACAGGATTAAGCAATAACAAGACAAGCTATGACTGACTATTTCTACCTCTATGGTTCTCTAACTCAAATGCATTTTTTTTTATTTTAAAATTTTTGGTTAATTTAATCACTTCTGTTTTTCTAACAACCATTTCATCCAAATAGGAAAAAGCAACAAAAACAACAACAAAAATTCTGTAGCTTGTACTCAAAGGTTTCCTGTTGAGCCTTATCACACATTCACTGTGGGCAACTATCAAAGGATATGAAGGGAAAACAGGGAGAATTGGTGAAACGGCCAAGGAAGGAAACTTAGGTAGAGGAGATGTGGACTCACATACTCCTTCCTACTTCTGGTGCACTTTTTAACACACTATGTATTTACTAACCAATGAACAGGAGAAACATTGTCAATTTTTTTCAATTGCAAGTTGAATAAAATCTGTAGTTGAATTTATATAGGGAAACTTCATGGGTGTTAAACAGCGTTAGTTGCATTCTAACATTTGGCTTACACCCTTGTTAGAAATACCAGTCTCTAAACATATTTAGTGACTAAATACCCACTTTTTTCATTCCCTCATCCCAAAGAATGAGAAAACCTAAGCCTTTCCCACAATTGTTTTTCTTATGTAATCCTTTTAAAATGAGTCCTCCAGCTCTTTACAGAGCATGTGTGGGCTGAGCTGCAAAGCTTTCCCACTACATTCATCTTCATTTGAAAAGCATTATTCATCAGACTTTATTCCTTCATTAAATGTCTGTAAACACAAATACTAAGATCTGAACGAGTCTGGATGAGAGAGATGAGACCGAGTGGGCATTTGTCTGAATTAGAGCTTAACAAGGCTGGCATTGTGATGAAGAGACAAAGTGCCATCTAGTGAAAGGAAGAATAGTTAACATAAAGAAAAGGTTAAGATCTTACTGAAGATTAGTTCAACAGTGTCAATTCCCAGATATGTGTGAATCTAGCTAGTGTTTTATTCATGTCATGTCTCAATTTATGCAGCAAGCCAATTATTACAATTATTCAAATCTGAGCACTCCATGAATTTTTAGAGTTTTGGAAAAACAAGCATAGTTTAAGCCATTTTATTTTTACAAAATAAAGTGTGGCTAATGTGCTGGAAATGCTGCTGTTACTCTATAAGAGATCCTTTCCCTCCTGAGATGCCAATAGCCCAGTACAATGCAGAGTATAACCTGCAAGCCACTGCACAGAACTGAACTCCTTGAGGTCAATAAGCAATCCATGTGCTTTCCAGAAATAACTGGGGAAAGAACAGTGAGAACCTCTACCTCTCTCGAGTTTATCTGGTTTAAACAGGTCCTTCAACACAAATTGTTGCTTAATTGGAGATTAATCTCTGAAATCATTAATGCTCAGAACCATTGCTTTTAGGGTATTGTCCAATGGTAAATAAAAGTCTTTAAGAAATAAAAAAGCATCTCCATGGAGTCATTAGGAACCAACCTGAGGTTGGTTGTAATTAAACCTCAGGTGAAGAGCATTCTGAGACATTAAGACACTAGGCAAATAAAAGACTGCCTTTTGATTTTCAAACACCAAGGAATGAAAAAAGTTTGCCTTAGATTTCTGAGATACAGCACATAGTATTTCTAACCTAAGGATTTAAATAACTAGATATGTACACTTCTATAGAAATACTGTCTTCAGAGAAAAGCTGAAGCAAAATGTTAATCTCAAATCCTTCTCCATCTTGAGCTCCTGATTGTTTCACAATTCTTAACTACTCTGTTTTCTCATTGTAGAGTTTTCTGTAGTCCTCAGACTATGAAAAAAAGTCAAAACACTTCGGTGTCTCAGTCTGAGTGCTGTGAACATCACTTCATTGTGAAAAGTGAAACAGGCTGGGGAAATATAGTCGTGGTTTAGGTATTGAACTGCTAACAATGCTTAGTATTGAAGAGGTTACAAAGCTGAGCCTTCCCCAGATAGCCTGTAACCAGAATAGTGAATGCATGTTTGTAAATACACATATGAAATGCCCAACAACAGAATTCATGTGGCAAAAATTGCCTGCATGCAAACACCTTCACAAATCTTCCCACCAGTCACTTAGCTTGAAGTTTCAGAATTGAACCTGACCCCTTGAGTCAATACTACTGGTATTTCTCACCTCTGAAGATACATTTGATAATGTGATATCTTGAGAGAAAATCTGAAAAAAGCTCCTTTTCCTCTATGCATATGAAAGATTAAATGAAAGGTTTGAAAGTGACCTGAATTACACAACACTGGCACCTTTTGCTTTATTTTCCTGACCTTTTATTATTTATTTTGCATCAAACATTGCAGTACTTAGATTATCACATCTTTCTTTTCACTAGCTTGTTGTTTACTAGTGTTACCTGTGGTTCACATGATAAACTTACTTTATTTAAAAGTTACATTATTGATAATTTATTCTACCTTAATTTGCAAGTTCCCCTTTTAAACTGAAAGAGTTTATCACCACTATGTAGGCATATAGCATAAAATCTACTGTTACAGTTTCTTATCAAGGACATGTGTCTTTACTTGACAAAAAAAGGTCCCTTTCTATGAATTGATTTAGGATGCACTGCACTGGGTGTTAGAAGAACTTGAATAGCAGAGTAGGAGCTCTAAGCAAATAGTTCTTAAAAGCATATTAGGAAGGATTTGGGATGGTTCTGTGAATGGGAAGTGTAATAGGAAAATTAAAGGCAGACCACTACAAAGAATGATGCAGAGGATGAAATGATCCCATTATCCCTGTTTCTGAAATGTATCCTGTTATTGCATCCACACACTTGTGTCTCCTGGAATGTTGGAGCAGTGATAAATGAACTAACAGGCTTGGCACTGATCCTATATTAATTTATTCTACCCACCATCAAAGAACAAAAAGAAACAGAATCTGACACTTTAGGGTTAGCTGATTTATTTAAATTCTTCCTTACTTATATCTTTGTTTTATTTCAAGTTTCCTTCTAGCATTACTTTTGAATAAGAGCTCTAAGTATGCTTAATCATTGAAAAGTTCCTGACATGTTCTATAAAAGCAGTAATGTTTGCTTTTATCATAGCTTATGTTGTAGAAAGTGTAGAGTTAGAAGCAATAAATACTGAAGCTCAAGGAAAAGACTGAGGATTAATTCCTTTGAATGATTTCTACATATGCTATAGAGTTTCAGTACGTAACACTGATCTCTCAATATTTAATACAATACAGCTGGTAGTAAATCTTCTTACTCGCTGTAGCATATATTGCTAATTATGTTGTTCTGTCCTGCCCAAATTCCTTTCTAGCTGTTTGCCTGTTCCTTATTTTCTGCTTACACTGAATCAGCAATTTGTCCCCTATTCTCCCTTGCTGATGTAAGTAAAAGCAAGCTGAGCTAGAAGGAATCAATAAGTGGGTATCAGCTTCCATGGGGAAATGGTGGGAAAAGAACGGGATACCAGAAAGGGAGGCATCATGTTGCCTGTAGACATGGAGCATACACAACCTCAAACTTAGAGCTGAGCTCTACTACAGCCTATCACATACCTTTATATCAGGGAGGTCAGTGTCCTGAGACTTTACAACACTGAGTATACCATCTCCATTTGCTTACTGGGATAAAGATCTAACATCAAGTTAGATCTAAGAATACGAACATCTTTCATATAGAAGTTTAAAATCATAGAATGGTTTGGGCTGGAAGGCACCTCAAAGGTCATCTAGTTCCAACCCCTCTGCCATGGCAGAGACACCTTCCACTAGACCAGGTTGCTCAAGGCCCCATCCAACCTGGCCTTGAACACCTCCAGGGATGGAGCATCCACAGCTTCCCTGGGCAACCTGTGCCTGCATCTCAACCCTCAGGGTGAAGAATTTCCTTCTAATTTCCAGTCTAAATCTTCAATTAGTATAACACCTAGAAGTTAGTATGGTTAATTTACTCCTCTTGAGCAATCTTCAGTTCTGGGACTGTACTTTAGGATGTCAATAAAGTTTGCTTAGTTTAAAATCTTGTCAGATGTAAATGGAGGAAAACTTAATTATGGTACATAATTTCACTGCGAAGTCATTGACAAAAAAAAAAAAGAACAGTAAACAAAACCCCAAACAAATGGAAATCTAAAATGACATATAGAAAGAGTTTTTAAAGTTCTTTACAGAATTATATATGCATAATCTTTATTCAGTAAGAGATGTATCCATATGCTTTCTACACACATTTTCTTGGTAATGAAAAAAGTCAATGTATTCTCATTATTTATACAACTGATTTGAAAAATCGTGTCTTTTGGAAGCAAGAAAATGGTCGAAGTATAGCTAATGTTTTGAAAAGACAAGTCTGTGTGTTTCCTTCACTAATGCTTTAGAAACATTCCTATGGCTTTGTTTCATAACACTTTCCCAAAATTATTGAAAAGACAAACCTATTAAGGAAAATAATTACACTTTTTTTAATCTTTACCTTTTCTGCTGAGAAATCACTTGATAAATTATGTCAGGTCATATCAGCAGCATTGGACTGCCCATGTAATGCAACATGACTAATGCAGGCTGACAAGATGTGCAACTCAGTGATATGTCAATTGGGTAGAGAGTGGGGGGGTGGAGGGGAGAAAGATAGAAACAGATTTGTCCCAGAAGGTAAGATATGAATGCACATAGGCAGAATTGCAACTGGTCACAGTGGTTGGCTTTGAGTTGTTTCCTCAAGAAGCTGAGAACTGCCTAATTTATGAAGCTTGACCTTTCATTGTAGACTGGAGTTGTACAAGGACAATGCTGAAGTAAGTCTCCCTGGTTTGCTTCACTGTAAAGAGCCCCACCCAAAGCTTATCATGTCCTGCTTCAAAATTAATTTTGAAAGTGCTTCAATAAGACTTCAATCAGTGCTTAGACCTTGCAAAGAGGAAAGCTCCATGTCATACAATCATGGTTTTACATTTTTCAGTATCTGTTTGAAACACTGGTTTTGCCCACAAATACACTTTAGCATCAGCACTCAGAAGCATAAGCTCATTAGCATATGAATCCCTTCACTCAAGTTCAAAGAAGAGCTCTCAACCTTCAAAGACATTTGATCATTTGCAGAAAGCTAGTTTCACACCATTGCTCATGGTCCAGCCAGTATCAGCAACTCAAAAACACAGGGTTGAGTTGAATATGGAGGTTATACATGCATTGAGCAACCATAATCCCATTTTCTTGGCAAATGAGCATTAAGCCTACTTAGTGCAATCTCAGTAATTCAAGAGGAAGTAGAGCCAAGGGGAGACACAACCAGTGAAAACCATTGGTGTGTCAGGATAATGATTCTTATGTCAGTTATTCTGGCCATGACACCTTAGGTTTCCAAGATAAATCAATGTGGTATTTCACAAGCTATCAGTAATACATGGAACAGCAGTCATGCTACTTTGACACCAAGTTAACAACCAAGAACTACACCTGAGAGTTATGTAAACCAAAATAATGCAAGGAATTTCTTCATCAGAGCTGCATTTGCTTGGTGATACCACTCAAAGCTTTTAATATGTATAAAAAAATAATAATTAATCACTGTTAAGGAATAAGTCTTCCTTTACTGAGGAATATTGGAGTATGTTATGCAACTTAGCAAAACTCTTTAGCCTTGTGACTTCTGAGAGATAGATGGCCTTTCTTTGCTTTTGTGTTGTTCACAGCACTGTAGCATCCAAGTTTCTCATAACAACTAATGAATACAATGTGTAACACCTTATAATAGTATCTATAATTATCCTTGTTTATATAGAGCAACTAAAGAAAACAAAGGTCAAAGTGGCCTGAGTTCAAAGCTATTACAATCAAACTCTGGCAGGACTGGAAGCTCAAGCACAAAACAAGCAAAAAAGCAGGGAGTTTAACATTTTTAGTTAAAACTCTCTTCAGCAGCAGAACCACTAATAAAATTAAGCTAGCACTCTCTGCTTCCAATTGCCTGCTTTAACTACTGAACATTCCCATACCAGGCAAATGTTTATGTGCACATCCCATACAGTATATGCAGCAATACCCACTTAAACATTGCAAGGCTAACTAAAACCACCACAGATTTTATAACAGATGCCAAGGGAAATTCAGAGTTAAAGATGCTTAGGTAGCTCTGAAAACATTTAAAAACGTGAAGCTTTGGTTTATAATTTATAGACTGATGGTGGCTTCCTTTTCCCCTTATTCCCAGGTAATATAAAGCTTGCTTAGAAAACATTATTCACAGTAGCTTGGAACTCACAAAAGTAGTAAAATTACTTCCAACAAGAATGTACAAGCAAAGAAACTCTCAGTCTTGGCCTTAGCTATTCTACAGATTTGCAATGAAGACTGTAGCTATCAAAAGGATCATAAACACTTGCATGATAATCCAGACTTAAGATTCCAACTAATAATTTATAATGCATAAATTCAGAGGTGCTTTTCTGATTTGCATGTTGGTTTTGAATGGATCTTTAGGGTTTAGGGCTTGCTGTTTTTTCCAATAGATACTTGGATAGATGCCACAGGTATGATACTTGTGTATGAATAGGTGATAACCAACTTTAAATTAGTTTTGCTTTACTATCCTGTTCCACTGCTTAGAAGCATCTTTTCCAATAATTTCACTATCAGCAAAATATTTTGCTAGAATTTATTATACACTCAAGCATTATATTGCCTTGCCTGTCAAAAAGGTAAAATATAAGCAACAGCAATATAAAGGAAAGATACAACACAGTAAAAATCATCCACTTAAATGAATGAATACATGTCAAGATGTCCTCAAAATATAGCCAGTCTCTTTCCCTAGAACAAGGGGATAGTGAATTTTTAAACAGAAATGTGATTCTGCAATTTAGCTTCCAGCTTACAACAAATCCAGTTTTTAAACTTCTAATGACATCAGTTTACAGCACTGCAGTTTAATGCAAAAAAGTCTTTAAAAACAGTTTTTTGTGGAGGTTTGCAGCTGGACTGCAGGCCTCAATAATATTTTTGACCTTGAGGATTTGAGACTGTGCCCATGAAAATGAGAGATAAACAAGTACAAGGACGAACATGCAACCACAAGATAGGGATGTTGTCCTAACCATGAGCAGGAGTATGCAAAAGCTATTAACCAATAGATAGTACGCTAGTGATATGCTTAACCAATGAAATAAGTACACAATATGTAACCATATGTATAAAAAGGACTGTCTGCAGAAATAAAGTGCTATTGCTATTATGGAAAGAAATTGCTGTGTTGCTTGTCCGTCTCAACTCTGCGACAGTTTTTCATTATGCATTTGAGTTTTTCCATATTATTTTTAGACATTATCAAGCATGGTAACATGGAAAACAGGATTCCCAAATCCCCATATGCATCTGCCTTCCTCTGTTGTAAATTTTGAGTGATTGAATCCAAATTTTATAAATGCTGCTTAAACTATATTTGCCCATGGCATGCATAACTATTGCTTTAACAGGGAAAATACATGTCCTTTCTACAAGGCAAAGGATCCCAGCTACAATAGCATTAGAAGGAATCATTAAGACACTGCTAGGTACAGCTGAATAAGCTTTGCCTCTATTATGTCATCTATCTTCAAGCCATTAAAAGTAACATCATAAGCTGTTATCTAGTTGTCATATCAGGAGGAAGTCTTATTCTGATTTAATTAAATTTTTCTGGCAACAGATAAAGACAGGGAATGGAAATAATTAAGCCCATAGAAGTTAGTCTCTTCTGCAGTTAAATCACTATTCAAGGAGAAAACCTCCAAAGTTTTATCCTTCATTGGGCCTCTTTAGGAGACTGTTTTCTCAGGGGCCTGCCATTTATTAATATGTTGATTCAGTTTAGCAGGACTGATATCTCTAGGGGATCATAATTCATTCCTGTTGAATCCCCAACATGCAGAAGCTGTTTCAGAG
This sequence comes from Brachypteracias leptosomus, assembly GCA_013401335.1. Classification (NCBI taxonomy): domain Eukaryota; kingdom Metazoa; phylum Chordata; class Aves; order Coraciiformes; family Brachypteraciidae; genus Brachypteracias; species Brachypteracias leptosomus. Next base: position 15,065 of record VYZX01027612.1, on the reverse strand, counting down.
AATTCTTACCAAATAGTTACAGATGAACCATCATCTGAGATCAGCGTGATGTATTTAAAGTTGAATGCAGCTGCAATGCACAGATTTAGGTGAAATAGCTTGGCCACTGCCCAGCCATTTAACCCCCTGGGAGATTTTCTCTCAGAAGTGGTATGAATAGTCTGCTCAGGAGCACTCAAGGCCAGATTCAAGAACTTAGAAACCCAGTACCCTCTTTTAAGGCAGATGTAGTAAAAAATGGAGACTGGAAGCTTCTATTAAACCTCTCTACACTGTATAGAGGGTTGGGCATCTTCACATGGCATCCAGAACAGTACAAGCAGCAGCAAGCTGGTTTAAATCAGTCCTGTATATATTAGCTTTCTCCTGCAAGCTCACTTGGAAACACTGAGTCTAAAATCCTGGTTTTATTCAGCTATAGAATAAACAGCTTTTCCCCCTTCCCTTGGGACTCACTTCCTCCACCCACTGAAATTAGAAAGAAAATTCACTCCCCAAACAGTTCTGAATGTAGTGTCTCAGACACCCTCTTTTCATTTAATAGTTTATTGCTAGACCATAGCAATAAAGTAGGAAAGTAGGTTTGATTTTTCCTCTCCACATACTGGAATTTACTCTTTTCTCACTTCCATACCTAGTTATCTGAAAACCAATCTGTTCTTTGTTTGCCTATGATTATCTAAGAAATAATGTTGCTGCACTGTAGCAAACTTGTAACGAAACTACAAGAAAGAGACTTAATTATAAACACAAGCCAATTTCACTCCCAGGCTTGCTATCGTGCCTGCATGCTCATAAGAAATACAAACTGGGGATTTGAGATGGTGTCTGGCATTCAGCCCAGTTGCACACCTTCAGGAGATCTGACCATGATGACATGTGATGGCTTGGGTGACACAGGACATCAGTCCTGCTTAGGGGTTCTTTCAGGTGGTAAAAGTATGCTAGGTTTGGAGGTGGATTGCACCACTGTGGTGAGTTCACAGGTATTTTAGTCTGTCATCCACGCAGGTGAGTCATTTTACCCATTGTCCTCTCTCCTGCACTGGGTGCCCCAAGATGATGACCAGTCATCAGTACACAAACTGCTACAGCCTCTCCTCTGCCATTTGCTCTGCTACTCCTACACCCAGTCAGCCCTGGTTGTTCCCTTTCACAAGCATCTTGATGGTCCAGTTACTGTTGCGCAGGAATACATGGAAGGAAGGCAGATGCAAGGATGAAAGGCAAGAGATACTTCCCATTTGTCCTGCTTTTGACAAAAGAATGAAAGAAAACACAGATGTAGTATCAGATGACCAGTTCCACAGCCCAGCAGTTAGTGCATTTTGCTTTCCTGAGTTTTGCTCTCAGAACTGCTGCAGTTTATTCAGGACAAAATAATGAACCAGTTATTTGCACCTACTTATCCCTGTGTGTGCTCAAAAAGAACACAATTTATTCCTTTGCTGGTTTGGATACAGTCTGGAGTGAAAGTAGGTAACATCATGTGAATTGCAGCTGCAAAACATGTTCCAGGACCAAATGAAATGGGCTCAGCATTATATAAATTGACAAGGACCTGCATTACCTTGTATGCTAACTACACATTTTTCACAGGTTTCATTTCACCTTTGATTTCAGGTCTGCTTCCAGCTTAATACTGTAATAGCCAGAAAAAGATCCAAGCTCCTGGGACATGCATCACTACTACAACACCCTGGGGCATCCGCTTCTATTTCATTTGTCTCCTCCCTTGGATACATAGATCATAAACACATGTTTCTGCTGAATATACAAAGAGGAATACATTTTCACATCATAACCTCTGCATAGCTGAAAAAGCATTCCTCATTTCTCTGCCAAGCAAGCTATTGTTCAGCTGTATACTTCTTAGTGTGCTCAGAAAGTACTTGGTTACTTCATAGAACTAAAACCAATGTGTCTCAGGGCATACAATTAACACAATTGCATGGTCATAGTTGCTTTCTTTCCATCTACCTGCAGTTTCTAAAATGAAAGTTTCAACACAATACTCAACAGCCCTAATTATGAGTAGATTGGTTATAAACCATAGCCAGGGAGATCTTAGAGCACTGAAGCCAAGAAGTGAGGTTATAGTAATAAATGATATTTTGTAGTTACATACAGTTTTTCCATCTTGAATGGTATCAAAGTGTTTTATGAACTAATATATAAAAGAACTAAAGAAGTCCCTGCCCATGGCAGGGGAGCTGAACTAGGTGACATTTAAAGGTCTCTTCCAACCCAAACCATTCTATGATTCTCAGCTAAAAGGAGCATAAGTTAAAAAAAAAAATAAATTATAATGGCATGAAGGATAAATTTTGGCAGAAGTATTGCCCTTCTGAAAAGTTCAATTAAGTCCTTAATTTACCTAGCTCAGAAAGATGAGCTGCTGAGTAATACTTGTAATTTTTTCTGTTGACAAATAATTCATTCAATAAAGGTTTATTTTACAAATATGTGCCTTCCCAAATATTTACAAAATACTTAGTCAATGCATTTTATCTAATGAAATATTTCATGCAAACAGTACTAATATATTATCCTGCAAAAATTAATCTTACTGTGCAGCTGCATAATTAACTAGCATTGCTCCATTTTGAATAAATGTTTTAAACCTCAAACTGTAGAATTATGAATAAGGAAGAACACCCTTTCAAATAGCCTCTTTTTTTTCTTTTAAATACATTTGTTCCAAATTTGAGTAAACATCCTGATTTCATTGATAGAGCAGTTTTCAAAATTTTAAGCCTATTTTTAAAATGTGCTATTGTTTTATCTTTGGAAGAATTAAGGCATAATGTCATGAAATAGAAATAATTGGCTGAATTTACCATCTATATCTTCTGCTACAAATAAATTTTTATTTAGGGAAGTATTGCCAACATAAGATGCAATAAGCCAAACTTTCCATTTGCAATGGTTATTTTGAATACAGAGAGCATGTTTAGTGTAATATTTTACATTTCTGTATCCCTCCACTTCTCCAAGAAACCAGGAAATTGGGGGTTAGATTATGAACGTCACCATATTTCCTCTGAAAAATAATATACCAGCCCTATGATATTCTGGCTTTACATTCTCATTGGGTTATTGTTTCCCTTGGATCCAAAGCCAAAGTTTTACCCTCTAGCCATCCCAGCTGGCAGCCTGCAGCAAGACTGACTCTGGGATCTCCCCCTATTTCCTTTTGTCAGCCATAGAGCAAAGGGATCATCTCAACTGGTACAAATGACTGCACCGAAGCATGTTCACCTCCAAAGTGATGAAACAAATGTACCTCAGGCAGCACGTGCAGACTTAAAATCATGCATTAGAATTCCTCTCAGCTGTGCTAGTCCAGAGTTCGAGCTACTAATCCAGGTTAACAGCTCTCCATTTTTTGAGAGAGGCAGTAAACAAGAAGATGGCATTCACCAGACATTTGAGAGGCAGCACTGGAGGAAGGTATTAGGCAGAGCATAGCTTAAATTAACTTTTTGTCATAGACAAACTTGCTTTAATAAACTTCAGACTTGTCAAGATTGCAGCTGAAACAGTTTTAAGGTCCAGCACTTCAGTGCAACTAATACTCTTCTTGACATTTGATATATTGTACGAGGAACTTCAGGTGTAAAATGCATTGTAGACAAAATGCTTTCTTGCCTCTGGAAGAAACTCATAAAATGCTTGAATTGTCAGGAAAGTGACAGCCAGTGAGGGACAAGAATGCAAATAGATTTAAAGCTGTGAGAGCTCCTGAAGGACATGGGCATTGAGTAAAGTGTCAGTCTGAAAACATCTCTGGACTTACATCCTCCTCTCCAATAAACTCTCATCCTTGATTGCACTCTAGAGATGACAAGGCCAAGAGAAAGCACGAGGCTTGAGCCAAGCTAAAAACTAAGTCAAAGGAGGAAAACACAAGTTATTGACTTAAATTGTATCTGAGCTGTATTGTTAAGAGGGTTCAGTTCAGGAAGAGTTGATTGAGGGGGATTCCTTTATGCCACATTTGAGCTTTGCCTAGAGAAAACAACCATGTCAAGATATTCAACTGGCATTTGTGCTAGAATATACAATAAAAACTAATGATGCACTGGGTAACCGTAAATGCTAGGAAATAACTTCTCACCATAAAACAAAAGTCTCCCTACCACCTAATCTCAAGTGCATGAATACATTTGTTGGTTTGCTGTGTATTTTTTCATTAGCTTTTTAACATGGTTTGATTTTTAGGCACCAAAGATGATAAAGACAAGGACTCCTCTGTACCACAGTTTAGGCATCCATTGATTCAACCCTCTCTGATCTTCAATCGCCTAATATATTCAGAGTTATTTTCCTCATGCTATTTCTAACAACATTTGCTACTCTCCAATTATGCTAATAGTAAATACAGCTGCCTCACCTCCTATCTCCCACCACTTCATTTTGTGCATACTAAACCACACCGGAGGATCCTCAGTTCTCACATCCTACCTAGGTCACACTGTCTGTCAGCTGATCCAAAGGTGGATGTATTTAGGAAGCAATTTTTCTTCATTGCCCTGGTGCTAGCACTTGTTACCACAGCTCCTGTGAGAAAAATCAGGATAAGCCTCTGACTCCAAATTGATGCTAACTGGGTACTATACATGGCTACCTAATGCACCACTGGCTTGTCTCCTTTATATGCCAAATAAACACCAGTTTAATACTCTATCATGATTATTTACTCTTGATCTAAGCTACCCAGCCTGCCAGGGGAGAGCAACTAGTTTCAANGCAGGGAAAGGTCTATTCAAAAAATTTATGATTCTAACTAGCACAGCAGGGGTGGCTGCCAGGAGCTCCTCTCATTACATATAGTCGATATTAAAAGCTTATAACATAAGTAACATAACCCTGTTACCCAAAAGGTACCACAAGTTTTGTTATAGCTGTTAAATCCTTTTCACACCATGAAACACATTCTCTACTGAATCAGTAGTGCCCTAGCTTTTTTCAGAGACACCAAACTCTATTCTGCTCCTGATTTATTTCCCCTCTTCTGATCATAGGATCATGCTGACCATAAGGCCATACAGCCATGTTAAGTCAGCAACCTTCCCAACCTACCAGTCCAGGTCCAAAAGTAAACAAACATGGGTTTAGCTGCAAATTACTGTGAAATGCTGGTACAGCGAGTTAGCCCTCATCCAAGTCTCATCTCACACTCAAGGGACTTGTGTGGGACAATACCAGAAATATTTAGTTGTTGACTGCACAACCTTTTTTAACTCTTCCTGAAACTTTACGCTGTTCCTGGTACTTCCCAGAAAGGGACACATTAGTCCAACCTTTAACCCACTAAATTCAAGGGCAAAAGAATTAAAAAAACCAAACCACTAATCTCAATTTATATATTCCATCTCTAAACAAACCCTTTCCCTAGAAAGGCTCTAAAATGGGGTCTAGTAGATATTACACTGTTATAACAGAGTACAATCTTCCTTATTACATTAATGTCAGCTTACAGTTGCAATAGTGGAGCGTCACGACCAAGGAGCACTGGAAAACAAGTAGCTTTAGAGGATCATGTAAATACTTGTTAGACACCCTTGCAGGAATTTTATTCATTTCCTTCTCATGGAGAAAGTATGAAGACTAGGCCCCAAAATCATGAAGTACTTGTTAGAATGCTTTACAGGAATCCTGTTCATCTCCTCCTCATAAAGGAAGCAAGAGGACTAGGCCCTAAAATCATATTATTAGACTCAGACAGCAAAAAATACCTATTTTGACTCAACTACATAACAGCAAATTCAAATATAAAACTGAACAAGTAGAGAACAACAATGTATTTTCCTCCATTTAGCAGCAGCATTCCCCCCTACCTCCTAAAAAATTTCAAAAGTTACCTTGAAGGCGAGGCCTCACAGAGAGATACCATCCCATGAAGCGAAATATTATCCAGTAGAAACAGGACCCAAACACAACATGAGCTTAAATGGCACCTCAGGGCTGTGGGCAGGGAGGCCGAGGAGGAGAAAACCAGGTGGAGCTGCTCAGGGCCTACCTGAGGCAATCAGCACCCTCAGGGCCCCACACACCAGCCACCATGATGCATCAGGTGGGAATTATCAGGAGAAGCACAAGAGCTGGAGGAAGTTAAAACAAGTTGGTTTGTTTTTTTTTTCTCTTCTCTCAAGGGCAAAGGTAAGAGGGTGGTCTTAAAAAAATGTGGTTTTTTTTGGACTTCTGCATGTTTGGTCAACTGTGTTATCACAGAGTGAAGGCCTGAGGACTGTTCTTGTCTTATTCTTCATGTGTCACAAGTATGTTTTTTTGTGGGAGCTCTTATTATAAGCTAGAGTAGTCAAAATATACAGCTTCTGAATTTAGAGTGTTTAAAACTAAAAATGCTCCTTCTGCCTATTGCTCTTTCTCTGACTTCAGTACTTTCTAGAAAAGGGATGGTTTCCTTTCTATTTAGAAGTTGCTCACAGTTATTGTTATATAAATGTACTTGTGGTAGTATATAATTGTCAAAGCAGGAAATGTTTTAAAGTTTTGTCAAAAAAAAAGATGCTATTTTAAGAAATTATTATAAATAAGCACTGCTTCAAGCAAGGTGTTAATTTAAGGCTTCTCTGCTACTTTGGTTGCTTTTCTGTTCCTTGTGAAGCATTTTTAAAGTTCCTGAAGCAACAAGATTGCTAGTAGTAAAATATGTATGTATGTTTATATGTTATATACATGTGCTAATAAATATGTGAGCAGTGTACACTTGTGTAATGCTTCAGTGCCATAAACTCACTCTGTTAAGTAGCACACTGTCCTTTTAAAGTAATTGTAGTATACACAGGGGCTGGAAAGAATTTTTCTGAAAATGAAGTTGAGGCTTCTGAATCCGTAATAAAACATCAAAATTACTTACTCTTATTTAGTTGGTGAACACCCATAAAGAGAAAAAAATCAATGTAAGGAGCAGGAGTGCGGGCACTACTCTTAAGTGCTGATAATACACTTCAAGTACCCTTTTCCCACTCTCAAAATGGTGATCCTACTTCGCAAGCTATGTCAGCTGCACAAGCTGCTGGCTAATTCTACTGCTCTTAAGAGAAGAAATGTAACTTAACAAAGCATGATGAGCTGCTGTCAGCCTAAATGGAGCTGCTTGTCTCCTGTGTTGTTGCTCAGTACTTCAGAGAGCAAAGACTTGCAAAAGCAAATTATTGGCTCCTTGGCTACTTGCTCAAGCCAGATGAAGTCCTGTTTTGTACCCTTAATAAGGAAGAACATAACTCTATCTGGTGACTTTATTTTATTTCTTTTTTTCTCCTGTCCCTCATTTTACTGAGATTGGAATAGCATATTCAGCAAATACTATATATTCTTGCATGATAAGAAACCTTTGGGTGCTAATGTGCCTTACTGCCCTTTACTTCTCTGCAACTTTATTAAGACTAAATGCATTCATAGAGCAATTTAGGAAGATATTGATGTAACAGAGCCTTTTTCTGATACTACTGTCACTTCCTCTGTCTTAAACTATTCTTGCAATATCCTTTTTTCCCTATTTGCTCTAGTTTTCAGCACCCCTTGAGACTATTGTACCAATATGCACAATTATACTAATGGGAATACATTATATTTGTAATTCAGTGTCTGTTCTTCCTGTTTTATGTACTGTATCAATGGTAAAAGCCTATAGTTGTGTAGATTTCCTGTAAGATCTAAATTTCAGAAATTTTTTGCATGTTATTTATGGCTAATGCCATGCTGTAATGATAGGCAGGAACTCAGGTCTTCAGATTGTTTGGCTGCAAAATGGCTTTGGAAGGGCACTGACACTGAATTATTTCTGTAATTTCTTGGAAAACTCACTGCTTCAGAACAAGTGATGACACAGTCACGTACCAGCATTCCTCTTTGGCCTCTGAAACTTAGTAAGTTTTAATATGTCAGGAATTATTTTTTATCAATTTGTATTAGACATAAACACAAGTATGAGGATTGCAGCATATTAAAGAGTAGGATTTGTTTTTATATTAGTAAGTCTTGAGCAGATACTGTTATCTCTTTCTGTTTGACTCTAATAAAACTCCCTCCATAGGGTGATATTCTATAATTGGCTTTTTTTCCTAATAATTTGAAGAAAAGTAGGTAGGTTTCTGCAAATCCTCTGGAGTTCTGTTTCCATACAGTCTATTGCAGGTGTTGTTTCTTTCAGTCAATGGTTTTTCGTGCCATGACATTCAATAAAGATATCCAGTAAAAAGGTAATAAAACTGGCATTAACCTCAGAGACCACTGAAGAATAGAGTTAATCAAACAGGGGTCAATGACACTGATTACTTCTCTACAGTTTACCTCAGGATCAAAAGTAATAAAACAAACAGTGATTTGAGTAGGATAGAAAGAACCTGCCTGTGTAATATACTGCAGTAGCAAAAGGTTTATGCTGTTGTTTTTTCAAAGGTTGCAGCTGCCACTCCCTTCCTGAGCTGCACAACGCATCTAAAGTACATCTACTTCTCAGCCCTATAGCTAAGAATTATTTGATGTGATGTTTGATTACCAGATCTCTCAAGTTTAATGATAAATGTGACAAAGGTAATTTATATTCTCTTTAATCTTGCTTGTTTGCATATAAAATGGTTTTGTACCAGTCAGGATGCCAGTAAGTTTTGCTGACACTGGAAGTAATATTTGTAAATACTCCTTGATATATTGTTGAGCTGACAATGCATCTGATTCACCTTGTTTGATTTTGTTGTTGTTGCATGTTCTCATCAGAAAACAGTAGTGTTTACAACAGTTCTGACTATATATTTAAAATCTGATTTGGTTAATAGATGAAAACTTTCTGAAATCTACATGGGTTACCTTTTACATGTACCTTTCCAGTACACAGTTAGGAATATTTTCTTTGGGAACACTGTTTTATATTCTAGTGAAGAAGAAACTGTAGTTTAAAACAAATGGAAAAGGAGCTACGGAGAATATTACAACCCAAAAAGGCAGAATAGTCAAGTCATCGTAACTTTTCCTTGAGGATTTTTTCTTGTAGAATAAAAGGGAACAACTTGACATAGAGTGCCAGCTTATTCCTTGCTCAGGACTCTGCTTTAATTTGCTATTATCCCAGTAAACTTTGCAGGATAGTTGAGCTGCCATGAGGCACAGACAGATGTTATCTGACTCTGCTCCATGCCAAAGTGCTCTTGACACAGAGCATGAGGTGAATAGATTACATACCTCCCAGAAGATGTGTAGTGACAGAAGATGTGCTTTTGTCTATTCCCTCTCCCCTGGAGCCTTGCTACATTTAAGAGATCTCTGAAATATGTGGTATGTTCCCTTCTCCAGGCACTCAGTAGAAGTATGTTTCCCAGGTGATGATATGTACTGTCCAAGAGTTTTCTGATGTAGAAGAATACCTCACCTCCCCACATCTGTGCCAACAGAGCTTGCTGCTCAAGAAACATTTCTGCAGATGCAGTGAGTGTTCTGTGAAGAGTTGGTGGCACCTGCAGCTGTTTCTCACAGTCATGATCCAGGTTGTACTGCTTGTAGTATAAAGCTGCGCTTCTTTCCCAAGCCCATGAAGAAATTTTTATTATATTACATGATCTTGGAGATCTTTTTTGGCTACATAGGATCTCTGATTCCAGTGGTTCCTCATAAGAATACTGAAGTCACCACTCCAGGTTAATTCAGCTTTGCATGATCTTGAAAACAGCAAAACATTCTGTGGCACATAAATGTGGCTGAAGATTTTTTTTCTTCCAAATACTGAGTAAAGAGAATTAATTTATCATCTGCCTTTAGGTACTGATTCTTGGTCATGATGCAGATACATCAATAGANTCAGATGAACAAGCAAAAGTCTTGTCGTGCTTTACTCCTATTTTGTCATGCAAGCCTAAACTGCTCTAGTTATGACTGATACTTTATTGCCACACCAATTACAGTGGAATAGTAGCTGCTCATTTGAAATGACTCAGCTCAGTGTTGGATTACAGATTTCACATCAGGCTGCAGTGAATAAGGAAGTCCTTCCAAGAAGAAAATAAGGTTTCTCTACAAAGAGGCTTGTTTCCCACTAGTTTCCTAGATGCTAAAATCCAGCTTAACAAAAAGATGCTAACTACTCTGATACTTATTGAAAAGGAGGTTTCAGAGGAGAAAAAAAAAGATTTTTGGGGGGCCAAATAAAAGTAATGCAAGGAGGTAATAAGCTTTAATACTCTAAAAACAATAATAATAAAGTGCACCTTGATCACTTTAATATGACTTACCCCTTTGCTTCACTTCACTTCTCCTCAAAATCGTTAAAAAGAGAAGTAGGCACTACAAATGATATCCAGAGTATTCCTAGTGGGCACCACCATCGTGCACTAAGTCACCACTGAGTAGCAATAGGCTCAGTAATCTGGAAGGTAACCATTTCTGCTCTCAGTTAGCTGGAAAATTAAATGAGAGGTTAAATGCAAACTGCTGGTCTCTATTAATGCAAACATTTATGGGCTGTGTGTCTTGGAAAGATTTTATGTAACAAATCAAGACAACTTCTACCTGAAGCAGTACCACTGAAGGGGCATTTGTGCAAGAAATATACTTGTGAAATGCTCCAGAATTAGTCTTCAGAAAGGCAGCTTTTCAAACAAAATCCCTTCAGGTCCTAGAGCCATTGCATTATTTCTGAGGGCTTGTTTCAAGAGCAATATATGTGGGGTTTGTAGCTTTACTAATGTCTATGTCAATCCACTGAGCAGGGCAGTAGTATTTTTTTCTGGAGCTGAAAGAGGTGGCAAAAAATAGACTGTTTTTAACTCTGCTTGGAATAGTGGCAAGGGAAATTGCTTAGGAAGGTTACATAGCTGCTATCCTTCTAGCCTTATTTTGTTACTTAAGTTGTTTCATGTTTATTATGTCAAGACTTCCATTAATAGAGACCAGCAGTTTGCATTTAACCTGGATATCGTAAGTAGTGCCCACTTGCATTAGCTTTTCATTGTAATGATTTCTGAGGAGATTTTTACTAGTAAACACGATATCTGTGGTGTAATGTAG
>VYZX01027611.1:20624-36249 GCA_013401335.1 Brachypteracias leptosomus | reverse complement strand
TTGCTGATAGTACACTCAACTCCCTCATCTAAGTCATTGATGAATATATTGAATAATACTGGCCCTAGTACTGACCCTTGGGGCACTCCACTAGTTACAGGTCTCCAGGATCTGCCAGTGTTTAACAGGAAACACTGAGAACAGAGATGTTTCATAAGCCCTTCAACTCTGTAGCCTTTAGTCGTCAAAACTATAACTACAGGCAAACATCATTTAAGTGCTTTGGATCAGGAACATAAAATCCTCTTCTGAGTAGGTGTCTTCAACTGTTTTTCAGAAGAACAGAGTAGTGCTCATCTTTTCTTATTAAAACACAGAAGAATAACAACCGTGGGGATAATTAACAAGTTTCTTTTTATCTTAACATCTGAAGCGTTCATGGGAAACTAAATTCTTGTTCTCTCTACCCTCATCATAATGGAGTTCAAACTCACATATTCTGACTTCCAGAACACTATGGATGACTTAGACTAAAGGCAAGGTTTTAAAGAATCTTTACATACCCTTTAATGAAGGATATACAGCTTTAGTAAACAAAGGAATTATAAATGGAAAAGATTTACATGCCAGGCATTGTATGGGGGACAAATGGTCTACTGTGTTTTTCTCTAGAGCAAACTAGTTTTGAAATGTTTGCTAACAGTCAAAAGAATGATATTCTAGATAATTCTTAACAAATGTTACTCAAAAATGATCTAAAAATAATGAGTCTATTTTAAAAACAGTGATTCAATAACTTGTGTAATCTGTTCTCACACTACATCGATTTCATTAGTAATAGTCTTGAGAAATCAATGCAAGGGAGAATATACAAAAATTCACAATACAACTAGCTGACTTTTCTGCCATAACTCTTTATCGTGTTCTTATGTAATACGTTGGATGTAGAATATAAATTATTTCTTAAAGTATGAATTTATGAAGTTCATGTCTTAGAGTTTTCTGTCCTGTTTTGGATATATCCTTTCCGTTTGCAAAACAAAGTAGTTTATTAACGTTAAAAAAGAAAGTCCCTGTAATATCACAATGCTTGCACTCAGAATCATGTTACTGGCAAAAGAGAATGTACCATAAACATGAAAGCAAACATTTATTGTTAATCCAATTAACATTCTAATAGTCTAATATATCTGGTTTATACGTAAAAGCCTCATGAATAATACAGTTGGTACTACTATGCTGAAAAATCTTGCTAGTATCTAACCATTTTCTATGGTACTATACTCACTCTTCCAGTGTTTCTATGGGTCCTTTGACAGATTTTACTCTTTCTCAAGAAGAATGGAAGAAGTTGAAGGCAAATTTTCATGCTCCTAAGATCTCCATTAGAAGGCTATGATGTTGAAGTGTTGGGGCCTGGATTATGGGTCCCAAGTTGGAGTTGACCTATGGATGAGTCACAATCCAGCAGTATGTTTTGTTTCTCAAATGTTTCCCCAAGGCCCCAGAGGCAGAACCTGGCCCACTTGTGTGAGGCCCTACCTTTCCTCCAGGTGATCATGGTTGAGGTGGTGGGTGAGGCTAGAGCTTCACCAGGAACCAGGAACCAACCAGTGATCAGTAAGAAGGTGATCAGTTGCTTGAAGAGTTCCTGTTGAAGAGAGCTCCTGCTGGAGCCAGAGGAACTTCTTGTTGGGGGCAACTTGCTGAGCTTTCTCTCAGTGGTGTGTTCCCCCTTGGCTGATTTGAGAAGGAGAAGAGCAAATAGATGAAGAATAAAAGATGAAGATATGTTTCTTATTCAAGATGGAGAAGAGCAAACATGATGAAGGTATGCTGAGGGGATGTTGCTGAGTTTGGTGTTCGCCTGAGGAAGAGAGCTAGATGTCCATAGTACCACTAGATTATTCAGTAATTCTTCCAGGAAGCTAGATCCTGTTCAGAACAAACGAGGCCCATATAGTTCCTGATACTTGGCACTGAGAGAGGTTGCTATTTCCATAGCTCCTGCTCAGACCAGTCAAGGCAAGCAAAGGATAATCTGCTGAGCATCAATTGACAATGAAGCAGATATCCACACTGCAGCCCATGGGAACCCGTGCTGAACCAGGTGGACATTCACCAAAGGAGGCTTCAGCCCATGGAGAGCCCACATAAAAGTAGGCTCCTGGAAGAAGCTGTAGCCCATGGAGAGGATCCCATGCAGGAATAATTTTTCTGACAGGACCTGTGGCCCATGGGGTACCGTTGATGGAGCTATCCCTTCCTGAAGGAGTGTATTCTGTTTAAAAGACCATGCTGGAGCAGTTTGTAAAGAACTGAAGCCTTTAGGAAGGACCCATGTTGGAGAAGTCCAGAAAAGATTTGTTGCAGAGATTCTACCTCTTTCTGTTGAACATTTTAACCATTACAGATAAACATATTCTCCCTCTGTCCCAAAACAAGGTTAACCCTCCTCAGAAGGAATAACAAATTGAACTATGTTCTCTCACATCCTCTTTGAATATTTGTATAAGTGTACTGTTGAAGAAAAGGGATAAAATCTGTATGTTCACGTTTTTGTTCTTCAGATGAGATGGGACAATTTTTGCAGAAATGTAAAGTAGAACTATGGACCTATGTTGTCTCTTTCACTCCTTCATTTGCTACTGGGAAGCAAAAGAAGAGCATATTTATCACTGGAAGTATGTGAAAGGAATGTAATTCTGTCTGGCAAGTATATAGATGGAATACACAATTAAATGCAAATGCATTGTCCAGACAGGATGAGAACAACAAATTTCTGTACGGATTTAGTGCTGTGCATGCAAGAGATATTTCTGTGATGGAAGGGAAAAAAAATTATATAGATGGGAACCCTTCAGTCATTTCTGTTTTTGTGTTATTTGGTTGGGGGTTTTTTTGATCTTTTACATCTAATTTAGCAGAAATACAAAGAATTTTAAAATAAACTAAACACCACTAAACTTTCCATGTTCACCTCATAAAATGACAATGGAGAGTGGAAAGTTCTTTTGAAAAATTATAAGAGCAGAAATAGTTTTCTAATTATATATTAAATAAAAATGAATAAATTGAATAACAGTATCACATAACAATATATATACTACAGTTACTTGTCTCTTCAGATAATGGTCTTCATTCTAAGCACGGAAGAGGCTGATATCTTTAAAAATGATGTCTTTTCTCCTTGTCATTTTCTTATAAGTGGATTGTACCATAAAGTAGTAAAAGGATCCTTTTTCTCTCTTTATAGAGTACTTAAAATCCAGTCTCAGTATCATTTAAATATTACAAATTTCTGTATTTTAATGCATTTTTTGTGCTCCCTATTCCACATACCATCCTGTCAAGTCAAATGATTTATGAAATACAATATATAAATAATTCAGGAAAGCTAAATAACAGGAGGACCTCGAATTTTCAAATTAAATCACCAGAAAGTTATACAATGGAGATGTTATTTAGAATCCTGTCTAGTTTTTTTGTCTCCAGCTCAATATTTCCATTTCCATGGCATCTTAGCTCCACCAAGCAAGAACATGCCTAAATGTGATTTTGATTTAATGATAGATACTTGTTGTATGCAATCTTTGAATTCTTATTTTGCTGACCATGGTAAGAGAACACACAATCAAAGCAGATGTCATTCAACACTGGGAATCAGTAAATGCTCTCCAAACAGTGCTTGCAGAAGCAACCACAAGATTTACCTCTTCTATCTGTGATGTTTTAATGGATCCAGAATTTACATTTTAATTATTTCTATAGAGTTAGAGGAATTTATTAAACTTCAAGCATCACAGGAAGAGTTGATTTAAAGGATAAGAAGAGATACTAATTTTGGATTTCTGTAAAACTATAGATTTGGTACTAAAAAGTAAAGTCTTTGGTTAAAAATAATCTGCTTGCTCAGATCCCATTATGTGGGTTTGGGATTTTTTTTTTGAGGGGTGGAGTTGTTTTTGTTGGGTTTTGTTTGTTATTTTTTTGTGTTTATTTTCCAAACAAGCCAGATTCATGTGTTACAGATGAAGAATTTTCAGTGGACCAAAACATGCCAACAAAGCCATTTGTTGTTTGATGGATTGCAGTGTTGGTTGTGTGAATACACAGTGATGTTTTATAGGCTTTCTATAGACTGAAAAAGGTATGAGGTTTTTCAGCTAATAGATGTTGCATATTGCTACTCCTAAAGGACTTTCTTTATTCCGGTCGGTATTCACTATTCACTTACACTGCTTGTGTTTCATCAGGTATTTTTTGTCAGATGGGAAGTATTGGTATGTGTAAACAGGGGCAAAGGACTAGATCTACCAAGGATTTAAAAGTGTGCTTCCTCCTACCAGGCCCACTGTTCTTTGTGTTTTTAATTTAGCTTTAATTTTTAAATTCTAATCTACAAAACAGCAGGAATTTGATATCCACCTGAATGAACAATCAAATATATATGTGGGACAGAAATGGTGCACTTCTAGAAGTATGATTTTTTTTTTTTCTGGTGTGTTATCATGTGCCCAAACATATGTACTTTGACCAGCCCCCCATCACATAAAGACAGATACCATAGCATATGTTATTGACATCCATATCTGCTCAATAAAGATGCTAAATGCTAAAATTGAACTAGACCACAGTACAACTATTGATAAAGAGCTTTCATAACTGCACAACACAAATTCAGGGGATATACATGAAAAACAGACTTCAGCCTGTTCTCATAGACTTACACAAATGTCGAAATACGAACTGACATACAACAGAAAGTAGCTGCACAGCATTTCAGCAACAGTGTGAAAAGAAAGGCTTTATTTTTTTTCCGATTTTTTTTTTTTAGACTGAAATAATACAATCGTATAAAAGTCACGTTAATAATTCATAAGGTAATTAAAATCTGTTTTTATGTAGAGATTTTGAAAATATATGTTTTGCCAGTAGTTCATAAAAGCAATTTCTCATTAATTAAAAAAAAAAAAAAAAGTAAGGGAAAAGGAGGCAAAACCACTCTAAATAAATAAAAAAAATATATATATTGAGGCCAGCAATGGAAATGTTTATTCACAAGCATGTAGTGAGTTCACTAAGGCACACACTGAAAAATAGTAACAAGTTGAAAAACAGACTACCCAGTTTTATGACTAACAATACTCAGTCATACATACTA
Source organism: Brachypteracias leptosomus (assembly GCA_013401335.1). NCBI lineage: Eukaryota > Metazoa > Chordata > Aves > Coraciiformes > Brachypteraciidae > Brachypteracias > Brachypteracias leptosomus. The sequence goes on along the minus strand of VYZX01027611.1, from coordinate 31,145 downwards.
AAATAAGACCAATCACATAAGCTTTGGGGCATAGCTTAGTTGTTGAGTTGTATTGTTGAGGAAAGAGTTTTCCCTGTAGCACAGCAGTGAGGGATTGGCCAGATGCATTATGGGACTTAGGGTTTCTTCTGAAATACCAGGATATTGTACTTGATGGAGCTGGCTTGCATCGATGACACACCATAATAATCAAGAAAATAAATGGCACATATTAGAGTATTTGAATATACACAGAACTGTGGCAAAGTGCTCTCCCAGCTGGCAAAAGCAGACAAATAAGCTCCTTGAAATTCATAGCCTTACTGTGCCAGCTAGACTCTTGATGAAGGGTGAACATAAAGGAGACATTAGAATTGCGGTACTGAGCTGACAAGAAATTTAATTCCAAGGATTGTGTCATATGAAGGAAAAAGATGTATATGAGACACTGATAAAGCAATATATTATACAAGAAATTAAATTATTTCAATGTGTTTTGAGTGTAAATGTATATGCTCAAAATAAATGTTTTCTCTCCTATCCTTTTAATGTCCTATATTTTACAGAAATGTCCTGGTTTGAGTTAGAACCAAACCAATTCTGTTCAGTGATTTTACTTTTCATCTGAGTCTTTGCTAACTAACTGCACTTTCTGAAGCTCACAGCATATTTTCACAGACAGTGTCTGCTTCTAGCAGTGATAACACTTGATGGTTGGAGTTACTACCAAGGTTTGGTGTGCAGACCAAGGTCACCACTAGATCTTGTGTACCACATTGGGGAGTGCAGAAAGTGAAAGGCTGCACCTGCAGGGAGGAGCGGCAAGGACAGGTGACCCTAAACTGACCAATGAGGTATTCCATCCCATATACGTCACAGTCAGTGTAAAGCTGAGGGATCAAGAGGGTCTTGACCCTTCTGCCTTCGGGGGCCTTCTTGCTTTCTGGACCCTTCCCTTCGGCCTTCTTTCTTCTCAGCCCTGCCTTTGATCTCGATTCATGTGTTCCTGAACCCGGTTCCCGTCAGCTGCTCAGCCCAGTCTGAGTCTTTGCCACTGCTACAGCCTCAGTGGTGACAGTGATGTAATTGCCACCAGTGGGAGGTTGGGTTCAATACTGGTTTTATATATATTTGTATATATTCCTTTTTATTATAGTTATCTCCATTAAAACTGGTTTAGTTTTCTTTTCTAACCTAAGCCTCTCTCTCTTTCGTTCCCTTCCTCTCCCACTTGGTAGGGGAGGGGGCCATAAGTCTCTCTCCCTTATCCTCTTTCTCTTCCTCTATTTGGGGGAGAAAGAGGGTTAACAGAGAACATCTGTTGTAGGTCTGGTGAATTAACCCAAAACCTCAGCAAGAAATGAATGCTAAAATAATTTTTTTCATTGAGATAAGATTGTGTTTATGATAAAACTCATGCCAGAATGCCTTCAAAGATAAACCACAATATTATTCATATAAGTAGACTGACAGATTAATAATAAATGAAAAATAAAAATAATGTTTAAGAGGTTGAAATGTTTGTATTCTTCAAAAGTTATTTATTGTGATATGGTTTGCATTTTGAAGCTGGCATATCTTAAGCAATTAAAATGCCTGAATATTAATTGACTTTTTTTTTTCTAGATTAAAGAAAACATTTCAGACTAGGCTAAACATGACATTTATTAATTTTTTAATAAAAAATGGAAAGGAAAGAGGAATAAAATTTAAATTTAAATTAAAAATTTTGTCATATTTAATTTTTACTTTCACTTTTAAACAAAAAAAATCTAATATTTAATGTTTAAATTCAGAAAATACCCATGTTAGTGCATTTTGAATTAAGTGGTAGGTGGAAATGTAATGAGGTTGTAGGACAAGGAAAATCTTTCATAAAACAATGTAGATAATGATGAAGGCTTCCGTTTCATCCCATAAAAAGTGAATCTTGAGGTTGTGTGGAAGATTGCTCAAGTGCAAACATTGACATTTGTGGTGGCTAAAGTGTGCTATGAGGTGTAGCATTCACACATAGTACTTTGACCTGGACATGATGAAGGTATAAATCACTATGGCAGGATAACATGCAGACACCTGGCCTAACAAAGGTATGTATGGAGGGGGGAACCCCCAGAAATAGCATGTGCAAGAAAAATACATTCATTAGGCTTGAAGCGTATTTGAGGTGTGAGCCAGTTCTCTGTGGTTTACTGTAAAATAGATTGTGAGCTAAAATGTGTTCATTTTGTGTTCTTGGCACATTTGTTCTGTCATTTCTTTTGGAGTAGCTAGCAGTGTTAATGATTCAGAAGTCCAATAATGAAGAAAAGTTTTTTATCTCTACATATACATGTTAGGATTCAATCTGACTATGATAATTGATGGAATAGCTTCTCAAACCATGTATTGACTAATACACTCAGTTTCAAAATGAGAAGATTTCAATGTGTGGACTAGATTTTCCCTCTTTTGCCACCCTTTCCCTTCTAAGTGCAAAAAGTTAAAAGGGGAAGGGGGAAGCAGGTATCATATTTGAAAAGAAATATATCTGCTAACACAAAAATTTCCAATGAAATTAAAAGAATGAGTTTTTCCCATCTGTGTTCCACATTTTTCATTTGACAGAAGAAAGAACGAGTTCCAAAACAGTATTTTTTTCACGTCCCTCAGCAGTGTTAACTCTACTTATATAAATGGTGTTGTGGTTTAGGTTTTGGGGAAGGGGAGGGACAGGTGGAGCGACTATTCCACTCCCCTTCCTGCCACACTCTATGTAAAGGACACAGGAAGTTCCGCTCGTCCCCCTCTCCTTGCTGGAATTTGCTGTTGGCTCCGGACGGCTCTGTGGCTGCTACAACTCCACGTGGATCGGGAAAAATCCAGTGGCATCCGAGGATCAGTGTTGTATATATTTGTATATATACCTTCCCTTGTTACTTCTGTATATTTCCCTTCCTCTGATATCCCTTTTTGTTACTCCCTGTTAAAAGTTGTGATCTTAATTTTCCAACTTTGTGTGAGGCCTTTCTTCCTCCCCTGAGAGGGAAGAGGGGAGGGGGAAGAGGGGTGAAACTAATTCTGCTCCGTGGGGGTTGCCCTGAGCCCTAAACAGAGACAGAGAGTGAATAAATGTTTTTCTTATCTGACTGGAATTGTAAGGAAGAAGACTGGACCCTGAACTTCAGCATTCCACAGCCAGCAAATATGTCAATAAATCCTTTTAAATATTTAAACTGTGAGCTTTGTAAAGTTTTTAAGGGGCCTGTTGAACAGAAAGGTGACAATACTGGCTATTGAACTACTTCTTTCATAAATATCTTTGGTAATAGCATTAGTAATGTGAAGAACAGTAGAACAAACATAAAGAATGGTACAAACCAAGAGTTTTACAAGCTATCAAAATTAAAAATCAAAATCAAAATTAAGAATCTTAATTCAAAAAATGTTTCAGTCATTATTCACTGAAGCACTTCACCAGCGGCTTAAGTACAGCAACACATTTAAGTTCTGCAGAAGTCGGTGGCAATTGGCCACATGATTTATGCTAAGATTCTATCTAGGTTCTTTGAGGAATGGGGATGTTTTTCTGAATTAAGACCTTTTTCAATAAAATAGTGTCTGAATTAAGAAATCTGGGAACCATATTTGACAAACAGAAACAAGAACTGAATATATTGAAGGCAAGTCTGTTAATGGAGGTTCACTTTATGATTGATTTCAAGTATTTAGGGTCCGAAAATGTTCCATTCGTTGAAGGAGAACACAAGGACATACTATTTATCTGTGTTCAAATTCATGGAAATAAGACCTAACATATTCAGTATAAATCATGGTAAACTGTCAGGTTGAAAATCACAGAGAGTATTTTTCAGATCATTCTGCTTCAGACCGATCATTAAGCTGACACACATTTCATTTCAGGTTTGTATTTTTAAATACTTACAACAGCTGTGTGCTAGAGATTTATGGATTCTAATTTTCAATGTATTGTGAATAATGAGTATTGAATATTTAATATTTTTGTATATCATTCTCCATCATGTTTTATAAGGGTAAGGAAGAGAGAGAAATGCAGACTGTCGTTTTCATTTTAAGTCTTCATTTCCATCAAGTTGTTCGTAAAATGTTGGTGCATATTCAAAAAGTGATGGGTATTTAGAAAAAAAAAGGTACAACCAAACATATATTGAAAGTCCATTGTTTTTTAATAAAAATTAAATCAAATTTTCAGTAAAAGTTGTAATACTTTGAAATGCATTTATTCATCATCTTAATATCTTAATGAAGATATTAAAAGGAAGATATTGTCATGTGTGATGACAAATCAGGTATATTTTGAAATTGCCCTCAATTGTTATTATGATAAAAAATTGCTAAAATACCCAGACAGACAGACCAAAGAAAACAAACAAACAAAAAAAACAGGGAGAAGATTAGCATGATAAAAAATGAGTCAGCATATAGATCTTATCTTTTTTTTAGCTGTTTCTCTTCTCTAGGTTTAACACAGGTTATTTTTATCTCTTATGTACTCTTTGTTAGTTTCTAAACTGCACTCCTGTTTGATCTTACATAAGATACCACCAGATAGAAGAAGAAATATATTATATGCTTGAATAATCAGAGGTAAAAAGCAACCTACAGGGAGAGGAAGGACTATTTAGAGGAAACACATTCTGCACAATATTTCAGATGTGCATACTTTTTTGTTATTCTTTCATTTCTTGTATGTTTTGAGTTTACTATCCTGAAAAGAAGAAAAGCAAAATAAAATTTTTAATCATTATATTTATTGTGTTCAAAATTAGAGCCCAGGACATCCTTTCTGTAAAGAAAATCAGAACAAAAATAGGTAAACAAGATGAAACAAGTGAATTTGCTAGTTTATGTGATGTTTATTAGGTAGAATAAAATATCTAAAAGTAAAGATACATAAATATGTCAGTGAATGAACACACATCTTGGGAATTTTAAACAAACCAACTATATATGTGAATAGTATTACAACGGAGTCATTTATTTCAGAATAGCATGACAGCTTTATTTAGAAAAGTACTTCAGAAACAGACCAGCTTGCCACTACTTTCCTCTCTTACTATTTCATTAATTAAGAAGGTAAAGTTAAAATGTTATTGAATCACAGCTACATCACAAACAAACTCTAATTTCAATGAGTCAGAGGACTGCCATGTTGCAGCTAGGACTTCTGAACAAAAGAGAAATTATAATTATTTATATTGTGAATATGTCCTAGTAGGAAATAAGAACTGGAATCTTGAAAATTACTGTATACATTGTTCTATAAAAAGGTTAGGGAATGAAACAATAGCTTTGAGGATACATATTCAGAGATAGAAGAAATTACATTTCAGTGACATCTGAAAGAGTAATTTACCTTAAGGTTATTTCGATCAAGCAGTATTCAAAGACATTGTAAAAAAATATCTTGGCCACTAACTTCTAATTAAATTGCAGAGAAATACTGGGCAGGATAGGGAATTGAATTACAGAGTGGAGGCATTTTTATGATGTGAAGTCTGTCAAATAATAGATCAGTAGAAAAATTTTGACCTCACTGGGTTGAGGATTCCCACAAAATATCTATATATTCAAATCTGTCTTCTAGATTCCTGGTATTGTTAGTAGAAAGGAACGCTTTTTACAAAGTAGATGTCCAATGAATTGAACCCATAGTGTGCTTTCTCTTACAGAATGAAAAATGGAGCATAAAATTACTATTTCAGATGATGTTATCACTGCTGTAGATCTCTGACAGTCTACCAACTTATTTGTTGAACAATACTGTATCTAATAATATTGAATCACAAGCATATAAAATAAAATTAATGCATAGCTACTGACAGACAAAACAAAATTTGATTGGTCCTCAACCTGGTCTCTAAATTGAAAATAAATGGATTTGATGGATGGACAACTTGGTGGATAAGGAATTGTCTGGATGGTCACATTCAAGAGTTACAGTCAACAGCTCAATGTCCAAGTGGTGTTGCTCAGAGATCACTAACATCTTTGTTGGTGACATGGAGAGTGGGATTGAGTGCACTCCCAGCAAGTTAGCAGATTACACCAAGCTGAGTGGTGTGGTCGAGAAGCTGGAGGAAAAGGATGCCATCCCAAGGGACCTTGACAAGCTTGAGAGATGGGCCCATGCCAACCTCATGAAGTTCAACAAGGCCAAGTGCAAAGTCCTGCACCTGCATCGGGGCAATCCAAAGCACAAATGCAGGCTGGGTGGAGTATGGATTGAGAGCAATCCTGAGAAGGACTGGTTGATGAAAAAGCTCAACATGAGCCAACAATGTGGAAGTGCGGCTCAGAAAGCCAAGTGTATCAAAATTCTGCATCAAAACAAGCATGGCCAGAAGGTTGAAGGAGGTGATTCTCCCCCTGTACTCTGCTCTCATGAAGTCCCACCTGGAGTACTGTGTCCAGCTCTGGAGACCCCAACACAAGGACATCAACCTGTTGGAGCAGGTCCAGAGGAGGGCAATGAAGATGATCAGAGGGCTGGAACACCTCTCCTACAAGGACAGGCTGAGAGAGTTTGGGTTGTTCAGCCTGGAGAAGAGAAGGCTCCGGGGAGACATTTTTGAGGCCTTTCAGTATATGAAGGGAGACTACAAGAAAACTGGGAAGGGATGTTTTACAAGGGCTTGTAGTGTTAGGACAGGGGTTAATGACTTCAAACTGGAAGAGGGTAGATTTAGATTAGATGTAAGGAAGAAATTCTTCATTATGAGGGTAGTGAGTCACGGGAACAGGTTGCACAGGGAAGTTGTGAATGCTATATCACTGGATGTGTTCAAGACCAGGTTGGATGGAGCTTTGAGCAACCTGCTCTAGTAGGAGCTGTCCCTGCCCAGGGGAGTTGGAACTAGATGATCTTTAATGTCCCTTCTTCTCCAAACCATTCTGATTCATTTTGTTTGTGGCAACAGATAAATTCATGTCTAGTATTTACTTAAGGCAGGCAAAAAGACCTATATTTTATCCTAAAAGTCTTCATCTGAACATTCTTATCTTTCAATAATCAGTGTTAAGTGGTTTCAGATGTATTTTTGTATCTGTCCATTTCCAACCAATAGTGAAAAAATCCTGACTTTAAGTGACATAGTGAAGGAGTCTGGTGATTCTGATGGCATATACCTCTGCAGACACATTGAGAAGCTTTTGTTTCACACTTCTTATTTGATCTTCCTCTGAAAATATTTCAAAAGTTTAAGATAAACACATCAGCTAATTTGCTTTTGCTTTGCTTGTCATGTTGCTATCATGGGTCAAGTCACAAATTCAAACCTATTATAAACACCAGTGTACTTTTCTGACACAGTGTGACAGAGGGATGTTCAAAATCAGAAAGGCAAAGCACCAAGAATACAGCCAAAGACAGACATGTCTTATTTGCTACATTCCATATAATTTGCTGTTCATGTTCATGTCCTCATATGACAGGAGATGTGGAGGGATTATTTTTGTTCGCTAAAAATGTCTTTTTTGCCACTAAGAAAAGCTTTATAGAGTTCAGTAAGTTTTTCACTAACAATTCAAAGTTAACTCCTATCTTTAAAAAAGGTTTTGAAGTATCTGTCAAAGCTTCAAAGTTGTTCCCTTGAAAAAATATCTTCATAATCAAATATTTTTTCAATAATTTCCATATCTCAAAAGAGCTCAAAAACACCTGAAGGAATTGTGGTTTTTTTCACCATCACGAAAAGAATCTTTCCATTTGGTATTTATTTTCTAAACAGAATAGCTAGTGATTTTGATCCTGCAGATAAAACACTCTGACAAGGCTATTCCTTTGTGAACTTTTACATTGAAGTCTTGAATGTCAATTAATTCATTAATATTTATATATGTATAGGTATGGCCACTGCCAAAAAGTCTTAGATCACTAAGTAAAAAAATGAACAATGATTTGGTAAATATAAAAATGTGAACAATATTTGTTCCACTGTTACTTTTCAGTTTGTTTCTATTCCATCCCACCTTTGAAAGTGTATGGAAGTCTCATCCTGCTGCCTCTGAGTTTTGATATTATTTCAGTCTCTAATCAGAATATTATAAATTATCTTCATTAAGATAGGTTAATATTCTCGATGGAAATTTTCAAATGTATTTTTGACATATATTTCAGTGGAATTTAAAGCAGCAAATGGTAATTAGCAATATACATATTCCTCTGGATTTTATTCTTTATAAAGCAATAAGAAAAATCACCTTAAGAATTCAAGATTCTAAATCTTCTCATGAAAATTTCGTGGGATTTAGGCTTTAGGCGATATTAAAAGAAACATTGCAAGTATCACAATATTACTATAATTTCAGTTCCCAAGCCTGTGAAATTCACAGCACTGAATAAGGCATAGGAGATGAGATTCTGTCTCACTTACACATTCTACTTTCTGCCTTATGGCCAGAATAGTCCTAGTCCTTTAATGTTCATATTTTAAATCCTTCAGAGTCTTCCAGAGTGAAACCTAATTCCCTTAAATTTATACATTCAATCAGGAAGTCTTCTCAATTAACAAAAGAACTGTATAAGCTCTTACTTCACTCAGAACCTTCAACTGGAACACAGTCACTTGTTCCTGATGGATTGGACAGGGAATCGTTACACTCCTATCTCAAGATATGCTATAATGCACTATTTACTGAGAGGTCTTGGAAGAGGGGATGTTTTTGTTGTTATTGATGTTAATGGGGATTCAAAACACAAAGTTGTTCCCAGGACTCCAGACAAATCCTGGGCAATAAACAGAAAACATAATGGAGAAGAATTCATGTGAATCCATTTTCACTCTGAACATCCTCATTGCAGGGCGACAAATGTTGAGCATTCAGAACTGAAAACAGAATTTAGAAAACAGATTTCCAAAGTATTTTGCATGGAGACAGTGTTCACTCACCTGTATGAACTACAAAATCCATCACTTGGCCCTAGATTTATTCCGTCTAGTTACAAGAACGACCATGAACAATTTCTGTAGTCTACGGAGTGAAATAGAAATGCACATAGGATCATTCAGCCTACCTACAATCTGAACCACATTTCAGGTGTTCCTATTTTACATAGTTGAGTAGAAAATGAATCTAAGGAGACATGAATGGGGCTGTTCTATAGAACTAGGAATTATTTCACGTCTTCATAACAATTACAACTTAGAATGAGGATTTTAAGACCCTTTACACTTTCTGAGTACAACACCAGGCAATAGTTCACTTAATAAAAAGGAAATATTAACATACTGTTAAGGTCTCAAATTAATATAGAATTTTCCAGTTCATGGCTTAAATCTGAACACATTTGCAGGATATTTAATTCTCCAAGGTTTCAAAATTCAATGCAAATGATTTGTCTCTTTTTCATGACAGTAAATTCAGCAGGTGATACTCGAAAAGTGTCTTGAAGTCTTCAATAGCCAGTTTGGATAACAATGTAAACAGTTGACATGGCTTTTATGTTTAGATCCTTGAGGGTATTAAAATTTCATTATCTCTTCACATAAACATGCACACAACTTTATTGCTCTCCATGTTTCTCCTAAGTGCTATGGTACAGCTATAGAAAAGGGCTTACCTTCAGTCCTTGGTAGCTTTTTAAAAACATTATGAGTATATTCTTTGTAGTGGTAGCATGTTTTCATGGGTTTTAATCCTGGAAATATTCTGGTGCATTCACACATAAATTTCCACACATTGGCCTAAAATTGGTGAGGAGAGGTCTGATAGTCAAAATGAAGGAGTTTGTTTTGATTTTTGTTTGATTGATTTTTTAAAAAATATATTCTAGATATTCCCAGTCATTTGCAGTCATGCTCTGTTTTGTTTTATGAAGAGTTTGTGATTGCTCTACTTATACTATTTAGAATAAGAGATTGAATTCCATTTATATGCACAATTTTTCAGAAGAAAGTGCTTCGCATAGCTCCAAGATAACTTCATCATAAAAGCTGTAAAACAACTGAAACCAACAAAAAGCTACACTAGAAAAGTGTTTTCCTTTCGTTTTAGAAAAGTAGAATCATGAATCACAGAATCACAGAATGAAGTAGAATCATGAAGCATTTGAAAAGCCCAAACACTGCATGGATTGATCTGAATGCTCAGAAATTTTTCCCCCTGTATGTGGTATTACTCTTCTATTCTGGGACANAATTTGTTCTTGTTTACAATTCTTTCTAGAAGTTGTATCATCCTCTCTGGTTGTTGTTATAAGACACTATAAAGTTTTTCTCATAAAAGTGTCAAAAGCTGTATTTCAATAATCCAGGCTACATCCATGAAATAAATTTTTGGGGTTTTTTTTGGGCTTTATTACTTAACCAAGTAATTGGCATCCTTAAGATTTTGTTAGTATGGCCCAGCAAAATCTGTATTGATAGGAGTTTAACTTACTTATGGATGTTTCCATTCTTTATATGCCACACAATTTTTCTGCAGCATGTGTAGTGAGCTTGAAAAGCTCTTTCAGATGATTAAGTATAGATATTAACCTAAATCTGCTTTTTTTTTTTTGCAAAGTGATACCAGTTAATT
>VYZX01027611.1:4109-20354 GCA_013401335.1 Brachypteracias leptosomus | reverse complement strand
TTTCATTATCTCTTCACATAAACATGCACACAACTTTATTGCTCTCCATGTTTCTCCTAAGTGCTATGGTACAGCTATAGAAAAGGGCTTACCTTCAGTCCTTGGTAGCTTTTTAAAAACATTATGAGTATATTCTTTGTAGTGGTAGCATGTTTTCATGGGTTTTAATCCTGGAAATATTCTGGTGCATTCACACATAAATTTCCACACATTGGCCTAAAATTGGTGAGGAGAGGTCTGATAGTCAAAATGAAGGAGTTTGTTTTGATTTTTGTTTGATTGATTTTTAAAAAAATATATTCTAGATATTCCCAGTCATTTGCAGTCATGCTCTGTTTTGTTTTATGAAGAGTTTGTGATTGCTCTACTTATACTATTTAGAATAAGAGATTGAATTCCATTTATATGCACAATTTTTCAGAAGAAAGTGCTTCGCATAGCTCCAAGATAACTTCATCATAAAAGCTGTAAAACAACTGAAACCAACAAAAAGCTACACTAGAAAAGTGTTTTCCTTTCGTTTTAGAAAAGTAGAATCATGAATCACAGAATCACAGAATGAAGTAGAATCATGAAGCATTTGAAAAGCCCAAACACTGCATGGATTGATCTGAATGCTCAGAAATTTTTCCCCCTGTATGTGGTATTACTCTTCTATTCTGGGACAAGGATTTTTAATTTAATTTTTTTAAAATTTTTTTTTAATCCCTGCATACATAGTCATTAGGTTCCAGTAAATAGTTTAATGAGAATAACTTTTCTCATGATGACCTTAATCTAGATGAATGCAGTATTGATTTACTTACAATAGAGAGAGATGCCTTCATTTCTAATAAAATCTGAATCACTAACTCAGGCAATCTGTTAGGTGTTGGAATTCCAAATACTACAGGATTAAAACAAGTGCAATGCTTCTCCACATGTCTTATAGGAAGTATTAGTTTTTCACTTTGTCCTTCTTCTCCCTTTTTATCACCTTTTATTTTTGACAAAACTTGTTTGTTGCTGGATTGAGTCCTATTATGAGGAATTATTCTTTGGACAGAACAGTCTTGGACAGAAATGGTAGGCCAGGTATAGCATTGGGAAACTGTCTTTCCTGAATATGGCAACAGTTTTCAGTGAAGATGGTACTGATAAGAATCAACACTAGTAATATGCCTTGCCTCATAGGTATCACATCTGGCTAGAAAAGAACCCTCAATCAACATCAGTCTGAACTATCTGAACTGTCACCCACATTATGTTNATTAACCTAAATCTGTTTTTTTTTTTTTTGCAAAGTGATACAAGTTAATTAAGAGTTGTCTATTCAAAAGCAATGATCTGCAACAGTATGTCAGTTAAGAAAAATGTCAAACAAGCCCCAAGCATGTTTAACAAGCAGTGCCTAGTGCCAATGGTTTGCATGTAACTATGGGATAAAGAGAAAAAAAGTGATTTAAGATACAGGAGGAAAAAGAAAAGTTAGCATCAATTTTTTCTCTATTATAATTCACCTTAGACCCAGATGATTCTTAAAACTTCAACAAATATTTTACTAAAAATCCACGGAAAATTCTATTTACATACACACCTAGAAATGTTCAATGTTGAAAGTATGATAATAAGATAATATTACTCTTATACAGTGAATGAGATAATTGTAATATTGTCCCCAAATACGGAAAATTCATGGCTTTGTTTTTTTAAAAAAGGCTGTAGCTCGAAAGTGGAACATTAAGTACAGTATGGTTGGGGGTTTTTATTTTAAAACAGAAGACTATCCCCCTTTTACACATAGAATCACAGAATTGCTGTGGTTGGAAAGGACCTATAAGATCATCAAGTTCCACCATGATCTATCTCCACCAGGCCACTTCTCTAGCATATCCTTGAGCACCCTATCTAGATGACTTTTAAATACATTCAGGAATAGGGATTCAACCACCTCCTTGGTTCAGTCCTTGACAATCTTTTTGGTGTAGAAGTTTTTCCTAATGTCCAACCTAAATCTCCCCTGACATAACTTGAGGCCATTTCCTCTTGTCCTGTCAGTTAGGCTTGGAAGAAGAGACCAACATCCACCTCCCTACAACCTCCTTTTAGGTAGTTGTAGAGAGCAATAAGGTCACCCCTGTGGGGTAACTACTGAAAATTGAAAACACCGGACATTGTTCGCACGTTAAGGTTAATCATAACATCCAATGTGGTGTACAGCTGGCACAAGGAATCCCTTCCTCACTGGTCCCCTGAGCAACATGATCTGCAACCTTGGACATGATGTGGAGGATGGAGCAGAGTGGAGACACCGCAGCTAGCTTCTGCAGTAACGGTGCAGAGGATGGGACCTTGAAGGGTGATAAGTGGTACCCTCGCAACCCTGAGTCATAAGTCCATCATCCTGTGTTGGATTGCTGTCCTTTGTTTGAATAATGCTCATTATAATAATTTTACACCAATCAGAAATAAAGATATGTATGACTACAGCCCCTCAAGCATCATCTTGGAGGTAAAAAATAATATAAAAACAGTTGAACAAAAGGGGAGTTTTGGGGAAGACATCACTGTGGGAAACATCACTCTTGGGATCAGTCCCAGGATCGGCTGACTCCTCTCTTCCCCCCCACCATAGGGATGCCTTTGGGTGAGATACAAACATGTGTGAAAATTTAATTTAAACTTTTTTCCTGGGTTTAAAAATCTCTATAGTGTTGCCTTCAATATTGGCAAATTTGTGTACACGTATTGCAGAGCAGTGTATTCATGACCGGCAATCTATAAGAACCTGTACTCTGTTGCTTTGAATAAATTGTACTATTCACGTTATCAGCCACACCGTTTCTCATGGGGCGTTGTATAAGTCCATAGATAGGGGCTAGATGGGAACATAGTGCACTATTGAGTGAATCCATGTTACCAGACTTATAGTGCCAAATTGGACATCACTTAGTTTTAAACCTAGCCACCCCCAGCCCCTCTGACATCTGAGGGTAAGCTGGAAAGCAAGAGGGTTTATTTTCTGCCAAATTAATTTACTGCTTACTTAAAGCAGCAACCCCTCAGCCTCCTCTTCTTTAGACTTTTTCCCCCTTTACACACAGAATACCCAGGCTGTGCTTGACCCCGGGCCTCGGAGCTGCCCCTGCCCCAACAGCCCCTCGGTTCAGTGCCAGCTAGGCTGTGAGGAGCAAAGTCCCAGCCCCAACTCACTAATGTTAAGGATGTAATATATTGTACAGTGACATATACAGTCGAATATACCATGCAATACTTTTCATTGATAGAGTGTGGATGTGAGAAAGAGGCAGCCATAATATGCTTATGTAGATCTCTAAATTTATTTTACATTGGTGTTGAAAACTACCAAAGGTGTCTAGGAAAAGGAAATAAGGTCTATATTTTTTTAAAAAAATTTGTGACGTCAGGTAATCTTTTAAGTAAATTACACAATGCTTCCAGATGTATGAAGCACAAATGCATACTTTATCTGAAAAAACAGTTTTCAGGCTCTGTGAGATTAATTCACAGATAATGGAGGTACAGTCTCTGATATACACCATAATGGTATATATTTCTCTGATACTAAAAAACTGGAGGGAAAAAATATGCGTAAATAAGGGCTATCTTTCATCCTGTTTTTATCAAATGTATGCCTGTTAAAATCGTTACTGAAAAATGTTTTCCATCCTAGAAGAAATCTTGATTTCATTTTAAATGCAGCTACATGATANGTTTTTTTAAAAAAGGCTGTAGCTCGAAAGTGGAACATTAAGTACAGTATGGTTGGGGGTTTTTATTTTAAAACAGAAGACTATCCCCCTTTTACACATAGAATCACAGAATTGCTGTGGTTGGAAAGGACCTATAAGATCATCAAGTTCCACCATGATCTATCTCCACCAGGCCACTTCTCTAGCATATCCTTGAGCACCCTATCTAGATGACTTTTAAATACATTCAGGAATAGGGATTCAACCACCTCCTTGGTTCAGTCCTTGACAATCTTTTTGGTGTAGAAGTTTTTCCTAATGTCCAACCTAAATCTCCCCTGACATAACTTGAGGCCATTTCCTCTTGTCCTGTCAGTTAGGCTTGGAAGAAGAGACCAACATCCACCTCCCTACAACCTCCTTTTAGGTAGTTGTAGAGAGCAATAAGGTCACCCCTGTGGGGTAACTACTGAAAATTGAAAACACCGGACATTGTTCGCACGTTAAGGTTAATCATAACATCCAATGTGGTGTACAGCTGGCACAAGGAATCCCTTCCTCACTGGTCCCCTGAGCAACATGATCTGCAACCTTGGACATGATGTGGAGGATGGAGCAGAGTGGAGACACCGCAGCTAGCTTCTGCAGTAACGATGCAGAGGATGGGACCTTGAAGGGTGATAAGTGGTACCCTCGCAACCCTGAGTCATAAGTCCATCATCCTGTGTTGGATTGCTGTCCTTTGTTTGAATAATGCTCATTATAATAATTTTACACCAATCAGAAATAAAGATATGTATGACTACAGCCCCTCAAGCATCATCTTGGAGGTAAAAAATAATATAAAAACAGTTGAACAAAAGGGGAGTTTTGGGGAAGACATCACTGTGGGAAACATCACTCTTGGGATCAGTCCCAGGATCGGCTGACTCCTCTCTTCCCCCCCACCATAGGGATGCCTTTGGGTGAGATACAAACATGTGTGAAAATTTAATTTAAACTTTTTTCCTGGGTTTAAAAATCTCTATAGTGTTGCCTTCAATANTTAAACTTTTTTCCTGGGTTTAAAAATCTCTATACTGTTGCCTTCAATATTGGCAAATTTGTGTACACGTATTGCAGAGCAGTGTATTCATGACCGGCAATCTATAAGAACCTGTACTCTGTTGCTTTGAATAAATTGTACTATTCACGTTATCAGCCACACCGTTTCTCATGGGGCGTTGTATAAGTCCATAGATAGGGGCTAGATGGGAACATAGTGCACTATTGAGTGAATCCATGTTACCAGACTTATAGTGCCAAATTGGACATCACTTAGTTTTAAACCTAGCCACCCCCAGCCCCTCTGACATCTGAGGGTAAGCTGGAAAGCAAGAGGGTTTATTTTCTGCCAAATTAATTTACTGCTTACTTAAAGCAGCAACCCCTCAGCCTCCTCTTCTTTAGACTTTTTCCCCCTTTACACACAGAATACCCAGGCTGTGCTTGACCCCGGGCCTCGGAGCTGCCCCTGCCCCAACAGCCCCTCGGTTCAGTGCCAGCTAGGCTGTGAGGAGCAAAGTCCCAGCCCCAACTCACTAATGTTAAGGATGTAATATATTGTACAGTGACATATACAGTCGAATATACCATGCAATACTTTTCATTGATAGAGTGTGGATGTGAGAAAGAGGCAGCCATAATATGCTTATGTAGATCTCTAAATTTATTTTACATTGGTGTTGAAAACTACCAAAGGTGTCTAGGAAAAGGAAATAAGGTCTATATTTTTTTAAAAAAATTTGTGACGTCAGGTAATCTTTTAAGTAAATTACACAATGCTTCCAGATGTATGAAGCACAAATGCATACTTTATCTGAAAAAACAGTTTTCAGGCTCTGTGAGATTAATTCACAGATAATGGAGGTACAGTCTCTGATATACACCATAATGGTATATATTTCTCTGATACTAAAAAACTGGAGGGAAAAAATATGCGTAAATAAGGGCTATCTTTCATCCTGTTTTTATCAAATGTATGCCTGTTAAAATCGTTACTGAAAAATGTTTTCCATCCTAGAAGAAATCTTGATTTCATTTTAAATGCAGCTACATGATAAAGCTTCTCAAGAGGTTCAATATTGTAAATTTATACAAAATGTTATTGCTTCCAGCTAAAACAAAGCTAAATAAATCTTGCTATTTCTAAAATAATATTTTAATAAAAGCAAATTCATACCATTAACATTCAATTGTCTTACCTGAATTATTTTAATAAAAGCAATTCATACCATTAACATTCAATTGTCTTACCTGAATTTCCTACTTTGTTGACCCACAGTATTGGTAATATACAAGTCAACTAGGGATTAATTTTTATACGTTCAAAACATTAACATTATGTATTCAGTAGTTCAGTTCAGATTTGGGTGTTATGAATTACACTTCCAGCTCAGGGAAAACATATGAAAAGAAGATTTGAAAAGAAATAAGGGATTCAAGGAAAATACAGCTTAAAATAGATGAATGGATGAGGAGTTTGGGAGTACTATTTGTCAGATTGTGAATTCCACCTTGTTTCAGAAGTTGTACATTTTGTTGCAACCTTCATTTGCTATTTCTACATCACACTAAAATTACCTTTGGGCATTGGTACAATGATTTTGTAGTATAACTTTGGCACCAAATAAGAAGACAGAGAAAAGGTAATGGAACAATCAAGAGTCATTAATGATGAATGACTCATGCTCCTGAATCTATGAGTTTTCAACTGGGCTTTTGTCATTGAATGATATTCTGTATAAAAGTCAGGGGTTAGAGTGGAATCTTTGATTTCCCCAGTGGAAATATTTAGGGTTATTGCTTTTCAAACAAGAGATGGATCACTATAACATGGAGGAAGAACAGATCAAGATTCTGAACAGCAATCAGCTCCATTAATGATTTTGATTTTTTCTTGGACCTGTAACTCTCCAGAACCATACAAGATGAAAGCACCAGAGAGCTTTTACACTTTACACATTTTTAAAAATACTCTTACAAGTCTACTCTAACTATCTTTCTATTAATTACACACTAAGGCTTTAACTAGAACTGGAATCTCTGGAAAAAATGTCAGAGCAGTGAAAGATCAGGAGGACTGTGAGTCTCCTCTTGAGATTTAAGATTTCTAAGAATTGAGAAAGGTAGATGGTCTGACTAAGAAAATCTCTAGAAAGAATGCAGAAGCTTACCAGCAAACATATACAATACATAGATGGATTCCCATCAAGAAAAGCTATTCAGTAAGGTCAGAAGTATAGCAATAGAGGTCGGTCTATTATTTAGGAGAACTCCTTTTGTCCCTGAGACAAATATATTTTTGTTTAGATTTAGGATTTAACTTTTTGTTTATTTTTCACTTCTGAATCAATGATGAGGACAGTTATACTTTCAAAGTATTAAAAAAAGAAAAAAAGAAAAAAATGAAAAAATATAGATATGTTATTCTAAAATCCTGGCCTTGTATACTGTGTAATAAAGAGACTTGTATTTGCTAGACAAAAATGAACAAGCAAGCAAAGAAATATTATGGAGGTACATGCATGATTAAAAAAATGTTTAACTATTTTTTGAGAATACATAATAATGCTAACTGTATATTCTCCCAGTTTGTGTCTTCCTTGTGGAGATAATGACCCCAACTATAGTATTAGAACAGCACAAAGTTACTATTTCATCTAATTTAGTTCCTTCTAGGCACAGGGAGAGGTTTTCCTCTCCTATACCACCAAAGATCCTTGTTCAAGAATTTGCCTGGGATCACCTGGCACTATAGCATGCAGACTATGCATGGTGCCAGGGTATTTGATGTGCACTTGTTTACTCAGTGTATTTGTTTTTTAAGACTACTTCAAGACAAGTGTTCCCAACAAATTAAATTTCCTTTGTCATCTTTCTCACACCTCAACAACAGATTTAGATCACAAGGCTTATGAGAGTCCGTAAAAATTTTGAAGAAAATGTGAGGCTGTGAAAATCATTTCTATTTTTTTTTTTTTCTCAAGAATTGTACAGGTGTGTGACATTTATCCTAGAATAAATGTTAGTGGATTAGTAGGTGGTAGTAGAGATTCACAAGCTAAATATTTTTCTGCCATGTCAGCACAGTATAGAAGAAGTTTTGCATATACTCACACTTTCTATATTACCTCAACAGTACTTTACAGATAAAAATATAATGTACAAAATTTTAACATTAACATTTTATCTATCTTTATAATCCATACAGTCCTATCTATATCACATTGAGGTTTCTATAAAAAAGGGATGTCTCCATTTAAGGCTTGGGGCAACCCCCCATGGAGCAGAATTTGTTTCACCTCTCTTCCCCCTCCCCTCTTCCCTCTCAGGGGAGGAAGAAAGGCCTCACACAAAGTTGGAAAATTAAGATTGCAACTTTTAACAGATAGTAACAAAAGGGATATCAAAGGAAGGGAAATATACAGAGGTAACAAGGGAAGGTATATATACAAATATATACAACACCGATCCTTGGATGTTGCTGGCTTCCGCCCGAGCCACGTGGAGTTGTGGCAGCCACAGAGATGTGCGGAGCCAGCAGCAATCCCAGTGAGGAGGGGGCGAGCAGAACTTCCTGTGTCCTTTGATAGAGTGTGGCAGGAAGGGGAGTGGAATAGCCGCTCCACCTGTCCCTCCCCTTCCCCAAACCTTAAACCACAACAGGGAAGATCACAGCTCTGTTGAAGTCAGAAGCATTTTTTCCAATCTATTCTCATAGACCCTTCATTTTATATATAATATTCTTAATAAATTTAATTAAATTATATTTAATTTATTTTTGGCAAGTATAAGAAGATGTATTTCTTTTTCTACTTTGCAGAAGCGGCTTTATATTCATATGAATATTATGGAACCTCCCACATTATAAAATACTCAATTTCCAATTCTTTATCAACAACAACATATAAAATATACTGTATAGAAGCATAGGAACAAACACAAATTTCACTTCTAGCACACTTCGTCTTAAAAGCTACAAATATTCTGTAGGTTACAGGGAGATTTACAGGATGATAATCAGGCATCTGAACTTTATGTGAGTCTGAAGCCTTTCTCCATTTCAAAAGCTTCATAGGGAAAGTAATCACTCTGAAAACATAGAGTGTAGTACTGTATTGGGTTTGCATGGCAAGGGTTTTTTTAGCAGAGGGGCTACAAGGGTGGCTTCTGTAAGAAGCTGCTAGAAGCTTCCCCTATGTCTGATAGAGCCAATGCCAGCTGGCTCCAAGATGGATCTGCCACTGGCCAAGGCTGAGCCCATCAGCAACCGTGGTAGCACATCTGTGATGTCATATTTAAGAAGGAGGTGGAAAAAACCTGCACAACAGCAACTGCAGACAGAGAGAGGAGTGAGAGTATGTGAAAGAAACAACTCTGCAGACACAAAGGTCGGTGAAGAAGGAGGGGAAGGAGGTGCTCCAGGTGCCAGAGCAGACATTCTCCTGCAGCCCATAAAGACGACCATAGTGAGGCAGGCTGTCATCATGCAGCCCACAGAGGTGAATGGTGGAAGAGATATCCACCTGCGTCCTATGGAGGACCCCATGATAGAACAAGTGGATGCCCAAAGGAGGTTGTGACTGCCTGTGCTGGAGCAGGATCTTTGTAGGACTTGTAGCAAGAGGCAAGCTAATACAGTAGGGTGTTTGCTGAAGGGACCTGTGAGCCCATAGGGGACCCACACTGGAGCTGTTCATGCAGAACTGTAGCCCAAGGGAAGGACTCACATTGGAGGACTCACATCTTGGAGGACTGTCTCATGTAGGAGGGATCTCACAATGGAGCAGGGGAAGAGTGTGAGGAGTCCTCATCCTAAGGAGGAGGGAGCAGCAGAAACATGTGATGAACTGACAGCGACACCCTAGTGTCACTGGGAGGAGAAGGTAGAGTTCAGGAGGAAAGTTAAGCCTGGGAAGAAGGGAGTGGTGGAGGGAACAAATCTTTTAAGATTTGTTTTTATTTCTCATTGCTCTGCTCTGACTTGATTGGTAATAAATTAATCTAACTTCTCAAATTGAGTCTGTTTTGCTCGTGGCAGTAATTGGTGAGTCATCTCTCCCTGTCCTTATCTTGACTAATGAGCCTTTGATTACATTTTCTTTCCTCTGTTCATCTGAGGAGGGGAGTGATAGAGTGGCTTTGGTTGGCACCTGGCATCCAGCCAGGGTCAACCCACCACAAATACTTCTGAAGATATTTTCATGGTCAAATCCAAAACCAATTCAAAGTTGACTAAAGAAAGAGTTGCCTCAGTAACCAGTGTCCTACTTGTCATTCAGAAAGCTGTTAAATGAGTGGCAAGAATGGCACTAGGACCTGCCTCAAAATAGTACTGAAAAGTATACCTGAGTGCAATAACTTATTTTTCAGTCATAGTTTTACCAAAGTATAAATCAAGAGTTAATTATTGTAAATAAAAAGACATCTAAAACATCTCTGTCTTCACTATTTTTTTTAATTCTAAAAAGCTTAATGCCTGATATTCTAAAGAAAGCATGTCAACAATCAAAATAAATTATCAGCTGTTAATAACATGTTGAACTGGGATGAAATTAAGCTTATTTACTTATGTTATCATCTTCGTTTTGTTTTATGGATAAAACCAGCTGCTAGAGCCTGACATAGGCATATGATATAGCATATTGAAAAGGCCTTGGAAATCTCAGGACATTAGAATTTATGCTGTGAAAAGAAGCAAACATATAGTGGCATTAGGTATGTCAAATTGACTAGGAAGTTGCCAGTCCTGTTATGTTTAAAATTAAAATGCTGTATTAGATACTTTAAGTCTAAAAAATCACTGAGAATATGTTTATAGAAAAAAGTGAAAATAAATAATAATAATAAACCCTCAACACAGCCAGTAAGACAAAATCGAATTTTATGCAAAAAGGTAATAGGAGAACCTAGATAGATGCCTTTACTGAGACTGAGATTTTGGTACTCACTGAAGAAAGTGATAGGTCATGTGAATAACAACAATATAACATCCTAGGATGCAAGAGCTAAAAAGTCATTCAGTTAAGTGAAATCCTTGTGTTTTAATAAATATGAGTGACCAAGTTATTTCCTCCCTCAGGAGTGCCAACATCTTTAATATCACATACGCTTGCAATTCCATTGTGATCCTGTAAAGAACACTTATTTTTTAAAACATTTTAAAAATTATTTTCTATATATACATACATCTCTCCAAAGTAAGATAAGACTGTTCTGTGTTTGTAGGTTTGGGGTTTTTTTGCTTTCTCCATATCACAATACATATCTGACTTCCTAATCCACCCAAACATTTTCACCTTAACAATTCCCAGCCATTATATAGAGATAAAGAACACTCTCTAAAATTTGATTTCTGTTGCAGTATTCAAATAGCACATTGTACTTTTTTAGGGTTGTTTTGGGTGGGTTTTTTTAATATTTTGAACAAAAATATGTAGGTTTTGTAAATAACATTTTTCAATAAATGTCATTAATATTGCTTGTGTTCTGCTAGGGAAAAGAGGACCAAAGAGACAATAATGATCATTCCTGTAGACTGGAAAGTGGCATTTGTTACATAGATATCTATGATTACATAGTATTTTATTTTCTGTGGTCCCTTGAAGACAATAAAAAAAATGAAATTGAGAAAATTACTTTAAAATAAGGCTGACTGATATCTAGGAATGACCTCAAGAGGATTTGAGATTCAAAGTCAAAAAGTGTAATTAGAAAATTCAAATAATCATATACTGTAATATATTATTCACAGAATCACAGAATGATTGAAGTTAGAGAGGACCTCTGGAGGCCATCTTGTCCAATTCCCCTGCTCAAGCAGGGCCACCTAGAGCCAGTTGTCCAGGACCATATACAGATTGCTTTTGAATGTCTCCAAGGATGGAAATCCTCAACTTTCCTGGCTAACCTGTGCAAGTGCCCATCACCCTCACAGTGAAAAACTGGTTCCTGATGTTCAGAGGGAACCTCCTCTGTTCCAGTTTGTGCTGATTGTCTCTTGTCCTGTTACTGGACATCATTGAAAAGAGCCTGGCTCTGCCCTTTTATCACTCTCCCTGCAGGTATTTATACATATTAATAAGATCCTTCCCTAAGCCTGCTCTTCTCTAGGCTAAACATTTTCATTCTTTCCTCATAAGAGAGATGCTTCAGTCCCTTCATCATCTTCTTGGCCCTTTACTGGACTTTCTCCAGTATGTCCATGTCTTTCTTACATGTCCTTTTCTGCCAAGCTACTTTTCAGTTGGGTGGCCCCCAGCATATACTGTTGCCTGGGGTTGTTCCTTCCCATATGCAGGACTTTGCACTTCCCCTTGTTGAACTTCATGAGATTCCCATCAGCCTATTTCTCTAGACTGTTGAGATGCCTCTGGGTGGCATCCTGACCCTCTGGCATAACAGCCACTCCTCTGTTTTGTGTCATCAGCAAGCTTGTTAAGGGTACACTCTGCTTCAACATCCAGATCATTAATGAAGATGTTAAATGGGACTGGACCCAGTATTTACCGCTGGAGTATAGCAGTAGTCGTACTGTTCTGACCTCCAACTAGACTTCATGCTACTGGTCACCACCCTCTGAACCTGGACATTTTGCTGTTTTTCAATCCACCACACTGCCTGCTTATCTAGCCCATACACCAATAGCTTGTCTATGAAAATATAGTTGAAGACAGTAACAAAGGTCTTCCTGACGATCCTGTAAACAGTATACACTGCTCTTTTCTCATCTACCAGGTCAGTCATTTAATCATAAAACTTTACCAAGTTGGCCAAGCATGATTTCTCCCAGTGAAGCCATGATGACTATTCCTGATGACTTTCTTGTCATTCATGTGCTGGGAAATGGCTTCCAGGATTAATCTTCCCAGAGATCAGGGTGAGGCCAACTGGTCTACGATTTCCTGAGTCTTATGGGATAATATATAGTTATCTAAACTTACCAGATATTTGTGCTTAAAAATTTTCAGACATTTAAAGCAGGATTAGTTGGCTAAATATCCATGTCCTAGATTATCTTAGAAACATATCACAAGATTGACAGTTATGAGGCAGATTGTATACTTTTATTCTTTTGGAGTCATAAGCGCAAGCCAAGAAAAACACCCTAGAGCAGCAAGTGCAGATATGGTAGGATATTAAATGCATTAGATGTCTCTAAATACTGAACTTATTGACTGATCTGAGAAAAATGGGACTTTACAGACTTTTTGCACATAGAAACTAAAGAATTCAGATGTAGATGTTTACATTGTAGGAACTCAGATAGTTAAAAATTTGTGTATTTTGATATATATTGAAAACTCCACCCAGTTTTTTCCTTAAGGCAATATATTTTCTTTGTGTTGTTTTTCTACTTTAGAATTTTAACCATTAATCTCAATATTTCATTCAAAAACTGACCCCATCAAGTTTCAACAATACCAATCACATACTTATTCTGAAATCTGGTTAAAAATTCAAGAGTGTCCATGGCAGAGAAAATGTGTAGTTTAGAGGACTGAGGAAGAATGAAGTGAATTTAGCTTCCATTACACAACTCTAAATCATAGTATGAAGAGCAGGAAGAATTAAGTTGTGTCTGATGTACAAAGCATTAGTTTTGCTCCATATTTTTAACAAGTATTGTGTGAGTTGTTCAGTTCCCCCCAATACAAACATATAATCATAACATAAGATATAACTGCGGATGTAGTACAGCCTACCACAAAATACAGATAAGTTTCAAAATCACCAAAAGTAAGCAAATGAGGTGGCTGCCCTAGAAATATTATGGTACTTTCATTCTGAGAATTATGTGCTTAAAATTAAACCTCTCCAATAAAAAGTTAAAACTAATATAGAGTTAATATACAGAAAACTAATACACAGAAATTATGGCTAGTAATCATATTTTCTAAAAAAACCCCTAAACCCAACTCTTATATAAATTATTAGGAAACAGCTAATTTTATACTTAACTTTAAATATTTTATGCTAATTTTCATTTTAGCAGTCACTAGCATTTGAAAAAATATTGAGGAATATATTACAAATTAGCATAAAGTTTTCAATAATTAGCTAAGATTCCATTAAATGTTAAATGAAACATTTCTGAGATCTATGAAGTCTTTCTACACTTTGCTGTACAAATTTATAACAGGAGGATGTTAAAAGACTAAGACAAACATAAACAAATCTGTACATTTGTTGAAAAAATACCTTTTTGATCATAGTCTCTCAAAAGGACACAAGGCTAACTTTTTTTCCTTTTTTTTATTTTGTTTTTTACGTTGTCATATACTGAAGACCACTGTTCTGTAATTTCAGACTATTGGTTTTTTCATTTTCTCTTTGTGGTATCTCCTTATGGAATTATAGAGAGAACTGCTGATCTTAGAGTCTGACCTAAGACTTCTACCCTATCAAATCCTCAGTCAATCCTCTTTCAATTGTACAAATTGATACACCAGGAAATTATGTGTGTGTGTTTGCATGTGTATGTGTATATATATACACATCCTTTCATCTTCAGTTGCAAAAAAGTAGGCGTATTAATGACCAGTAAGTGAAAAGCTGTTTCTAATTCTAGAAAATTAAGATTCTGAAGCCTGTATGAGTTATTTTAGGTCTTTACCTGAAGTGGAGCATTCCTTTGTGGTGCACAGTCCTTATAAATTACCCCAGAGCTAAGTGACCATCAGAAACTGTTCTACACCTTCCTCTCCAGGCTTGAACACTAATTGAACACTAATTGTACAGGAATAATATGCAGTTTTCTGGTATTTCCAGCTCTAAAGGCTTTGCAGTGTTCACATGTAAGCACAGTAACCCTTCACCAGAAGCAGGAATTGAAAACAATATGTAGGTTTATTTTGCATAATTCCTATAATTTCTTGTCTCAGAGTATGTGGATTCAAGTCAGGAAGATGCTGGCAACATCTTATAATGATCCAAACAAAGGAAAACAAACATTCCTTTTGCATTGACTTGTTCACAGATTATTAGTCACACATATGAATTTGAGGGAAAACAGTAAACTCAACTAGTGACACAGCAGTTTCGACTACTGCCTTTCATTTGCAGAATACAGAGATGAAGGTTTCTTTTAAAATACTTTTATGTTCACGTTTGTGAAATACATAAGGAATGTACCTGTGTCTTGGGTTCAACTAGGATAGGATTAATTTTTACAAGGAGGNGGTTTTGCTTTTTTCTCCCTATTCCTCCTCCCATCCCACTGTGAGGAGGAGGGTGGTGTGTGAGTGAGCTACCACATGGTATTCAGCTCCCAGCTGGGTCTAAACCATGACAACCTAGTTAGAAAATTAATTACTCATTAAGTCTTAATGGATGATGGCATCAAAACCTTTTTGATAAATAGAATATAAAAGCTAGTATCATTAAAAACATATGCAATAATTACATACTATATAATGTTTCCATCAAACCAATTATAAAGTCCTGCAGGATTTACTACTGCTTTCTTTTGCAACTAGTTAAGATAAATGTAGTTATATTTTCCTTAAAGGTTGTTTTAAATAAACTATATCATTCTCAGACTGTCTTTTTAGATACAGTGAAATTCAATTATGATTCCAAAGCTGAATGAGTGAAATATCTCTTTACACAAAGTGAATAAATTATAGTACTACACAAGGGCCATTTTAGATGTAAAACAGTACACTCACTGCCTGCCCTCCAGAGAAGAGTAAGTTTATCCCACATTTGAGGAGGTACAGCAGTTGCATGCTACCTAACCGACAAATTCAAATGCTCATTCTCACAGAGGTATCCAAATCTGCATTAAATCTTTATTTTTATTTTCCACTATTCCAGAATCTCTTTCTTATGATGACTCCTGTGAACAGTCCTACATGTTAATTTACTCCAGAAATTGAAAATCTGTCTGTCCTATAACTTTAGTTTTCACTGCTTCTTAGAAACAAACTGGAAGAGGAATCTATTACAGAAATATATGCAAACATATACACCCAATTTCTATCAAATAATAAGAATGAAGCTTACATCAAAACTAAAAATAGCATTCTTTTGTAAACAATAGATAATATATACAATATACTTATTCTAGGTGAAGTCAAAATAAAAGACAGTCATTATTTTCTCTGTAGTATAAGTAAAACAAATATTGCAGTTATTTTGTGACAAAAATAAAACCAGTAATCAGCTAAGGGCATAAACCAGCGAACTATTTTGTCTCCTCGGTGTAGTTTGGCATTTCAGATTTATTAAATGCTTTTATGTAATATTAGGAAAAAATTANTTATATAAGGGCAGGGGGCAGGCCATGCAAAGCATGGGCTCTGGAAGTCAAAGTTGCGGGCCGTGAAGTTGGTGCAGCTTTAGACAAATGCTTTGTTCTATATTACTCACTTTATATATTTTTTATTATTGTTATTGTTATTACTGTTGTTTTTTTCTCCTCCCGTGTTGTTCTATTAAAATCTCCTTATCAAAACTGTTGTGGTTTAAGGTTTGGGGAAGGGGAGGGACAGGTGGAGCGGCTATTCCA
>VYZX01027609.1:33298-49088 GCA_013401335.1 Brachypteracias leptosomus | reverse complement strand
TCAGACAGACCCACTACATGAGCTCATGCGTAAGTTCAATATTCTCTGGAAGCAACATGTTTTGTGTCTGGGGTAAGAATTTGAACTTGAGACCAAGTGTAGTGACTCTGTAATACACATACAAGGAAAAAAGTGAGTCTTTCTGTTTGTTTCTGGGGTTTTTGCCTTTTTTTTTTTTTTCCCCCCTGTGGAGACATGGGTATGCTTCCTAACAAATCAATGAGATCTTTTGGCAACATGTAGTGCTTGGAAGTCCTTCTGGAATTCCCTGGTGGGGTTCTGCTTTTGCAGTTAATGGCAATCACTCCGGAACAGCAGAGAAAGAAATATATTTCATGATGAACCCTACCTTTTGTTCTTCATGCATTTATCTGAATTGCAATATTGGACTACGCCTTGGATTTTATGTGCAGTACATCCACTGCCATAATTTTGGAGCACACAAATACTGACCCTCAGAAGTGTTTAGGTGCTCAGTAACCTTACTACAGATTCTACCTGTTATTATACTCTTGAAAAGAACAGCTGCTGTGGCTGGGCTCTGGAGAAAGTCCCCTGACAGACTTTAAATAACTATCTGGTTTATATTTTCAATTTAAATCTGTGTCTGCTAGAAGGTCCTAGTCCATTCATTTTCACTTCTGATCTGGGATCAGATTCACACATAGGTATCATGCAGGGACTGAGCAATCTTCCCCAGTGCTCTGTGAGTCTCTTGGACCTCAGTCACACTAATGTTGACTTGCCATAATCCTGATGGCTGCAGTCAAATTTCTGCATGTTTACCTAGGGGTAATCAGTAACACTCCAGGTTCAGAAACCAAGTGCTTCTTTACTGGAGCATCCTTCACTTGTCTCACAGCGAATAAAAAAATGGAGATCAGACATCCCTTCATTCAAACAATGAAGATGGTAGTCCTTCTTTATTTACAAGGATTTGGGAATTACATTTTAAACAGGGCTGACTGGTAATCTTCTGTGAGAACAGTTTTCCAACGGAAAATGCATGTTGTCAGATAAGAGGACTTTATAGGGAGGAAACTCTTTATTTTCCACACTCATCTCTGGGATGACTGGAGGGAGGGATCCTTGACTGTCTGCTTACAAGGCTTCAGCTTCAGAGAAACAATGAAACTCAGGAGCAATTCTCAAGCGCAGATGCACAGCAACCATCTTCCTGCCTGCCCCACTCAGCAGCATCTCTAGCAGCCAGGCACTGGGAAATGGTATTAGCAGAAAGATACAGGACTCTGTTGCTTGGTGTTATGGTTCCTGTGAAAAACTACTGTCAAACTCTCTTTCTCCTTAGAAGCAGCCAGGGAAAATAGGGGAGGAAATAAACACATAGATAAGGCACCGAACTCCTTCATGGCATGCATCTAGTAAGTCAGAATCTCCAGTAGTGTATTCCTGATATGGAGTACTAAGAAAAAGTGGAGAACAAGCTCATGGTGTTCCTTCAGGTTATAATTTAGTTGGGTGTAAGAGGTTAGGTGAATTCATCTGACATGAGACAGGAGTACTCTGTGCAGCTTTGTTGATATTGCTTTTGGTTTGATATTGATATTTGCTATTTGTTTTTGTAATACTTTTTTGCTATGGTGTTGTGCCTCAGCTAGATCCATCTGCAATTTTTCACATAATCCAGAAATAAACAGCAGATGAGACATCTCATAGCATTGCCACAGATATCTCTGAAGCTACCAGTATAAGCTGGATAGGCTTACATGTAACTGCAGGAACACTGGAAGCAAATCCATTTAATGGGTTTTCAGTAGCACTGATGTCCTTCTAATAATACAGGAAGAGGAATGAATCTCAGGTCAGTGTTGCCCATAGAAGATGTCAAGGAGATTGGAAGAGGGGCAGTCCTGTTTCAGAACATGTACTTGCATTATCTTACAGAAACATCTGCCAAGGAGGCCCACTGGAGTGGAAAGCAGTCTGATCCTTACAACGTTCACGTGGGATGTGGGTATTTCTGCTTGGCAGAGAGCACTGGTTGGCTTCAGAAAAACAGATCTGTGCAAGAGCCCTCCTCAGAAGTCTTGGGAAATATTTTTCTTTTTTAACCTGCATCATACATTGTTTAGGAAGCAAACACCAAGCACTTTACTGGGCTACAATGGTCCTTACAGTCTGGGCATCAGGTATTGCAAATACCTCAGCATTTGCAGAATTATCTCAGCAATAGCAGAATTATTGGTCACTTTGGGCTCACAAAAATAGATTGGATCCTCAAGGCTCCATTCCAATGGCTGTCTCTGATGACAGCTGAAAATGTCTTACGAAATGAAATACAGTTAATGCTATTTCTGTCCTGAGCTAATCTATGGGTGGTGGTGGGTTTTTTATTATTCTTAAATATTAATAGCAATGTCTCTACATAAGGTCTAAAGTCCAGAATTCCACATTTACCAATAATTTGGTCAAACAATTCCTCACTTTAGGTACTATTTATGCTAAAAAGGTTAAAGGAGCACTTCTCAACTGAATAAAAACCTGCAGGATTAGGATGACTATCATTATGTGAAATGGTTCCCTTGGGAAAAATCCTAGAGAATCTGCTGCTGAGAACCTACTGGAAATGAGAGGGGTTTTGTTTGTTTTTAAAAGCTTAGAATACTTCATTTATTTTTAGATGTCTGGCAATTAATCTGGCTGCTTTGGGATGCTTAAGCTCTTCATATAATCAAGTAAGGTTGCTTATTTTTCATCCAACATCAAGATGTCAACAATAGTTTTGATTACATAGACCTGTCAGTTCAGTTATGTTTGTTTAAATGGCAGTGTTAGTCTGATGAAGACTCGTTTGCAAATACTTAGTTCTTTGGGTTTGGCTGGCCTATTGCACACACAGGATATAACGGAAAAGGGTTAGGAGATTACAGTTATGTAAAGAAAGCCTCCTTCTTAAAAATCAGGGGCTACTCAATCCAGAATTCCAGAAAGGGTCAGGATATGAACATGTGTACAAGCAGAAACTAAAATTTCTGTGTTTTTATCAGGGCTGTGAAACTGAAACATGACAGCCACTTAATCATGCAAATCCAAAAACAGTTTCCATGGCAAATTTAAGGCTCCTCTTAATTTTTTAACAAATAATTTAGGTATTTTCCCACAGGGGCTACTTGACTCCAGTGAGAGGAAAATCAGAAAGAAATTTCGTCCTGAACTGAAGTGACTAGAGTTTGAAAACTTGCTGAAAAGCTATGGGAGAGGCATTATGCATTTTTCATAGAAAGCAATAAAATATTAATTCCTTTTAGTGACTTAGATGAACATTATAGAAAAGAGCATCAGAACTGGGGTAAAAGAACTGCATTATTTAACTACAGCCTCTTCATTATATGTTATTAAAAAGATGTTTGATATTTTGAGAGGAAAAAGACTTTTATAGTTCTGGTGATTAGAGTAAAAAATTAAAATCTATTCAGTCTTGGGAGAGAGAGAGAAGAGGATGTAAGATGTTCCCCTTCCTTTCTTTCCCCTGTCTTCTAAAGAAGCAAGCATCAACATCATAATTAAGAAATTTTGTTTGACACATTATGGGCACATCCCCTGTTCTGGAACAGCATTTTACAAGACTGCTCATCAGAAAAACCCTCAGCAAAGTTAGAGCCTAGCTCTATGAACACTGACGTGCTGGTCTCCGTCTGAGTGATCCCAAAGAGGTTAGCAGGATTTCACGAGCCGAGGAAAGCTGCTCCCTACAACAGTACCTAAGTTACTATATAAGGCTTCTCATGAGTACAAGATTGTGTAATATTTGCTCGTTACAATCATAATCCATTGGGTGTTGACATCGTCACAGCAAGTCTTGACCTGGCAAGGATATACAAGGTTAACTGTATGTATATCTCATTAAATTCAGAAGGGCGATTCAGGATGGTCTCTGTTTTATTTTGCCGGCAGCTTTTGCCTGTTCAGGGGTTTTTAAAAAGAGCAGTGGTCCTGTTATTCCTCCTAACAAGAGCTGAGGCTTTGTTTGGCAGGAAACATTAGGAAACTGTTGGATATAAGAGGGTAAGACAGCTCTAATAGGAGAGATGTAATGGAAAGAGTGTGATTCATTGCTTTGAGCTCCGCACAGAGCTCAAATACTTGGCTTAATTTGATGTTAGGTGCCAAACTACATATCTATAGTTTGACACCAAGACTAGGAGGGATTCCTGTTTTTCCTTTGCTCTTGCTGATCCTGAAACACTTCCTCCCCTTTTGAGTAGCCTTTCCTGAATGTTTCAAGTTGATCACATTCCAGTTAGATAATTAGACATCACTGCTGTGAATATGTTCTGCAAGCTGCATCTGAAGATTGGAGAATATACCCTTTCCTGGGAACTCCTTATTCTCTAGAATGTTTTACAACAAAGTTATCCCAGATCTGCTTCCCAGATTAACACACAAGACTTTTAAACAGCATCTAACACTTAAAGTTGTGATTCTGTCAAGCTCCAAATTTTGAAAAATCATAAAATTGGAGCACTCATATCAGACAGATCTGCTGCATAGCTCTCTATTTCCATTGTTATTTAACACATTTTTTAGGATTCATCAGATTGTAGCATAATGGTGGTATATATAGCAAGGAAAGGGTAATGGTTGTTGTTTCCTATAAAATGTATCTTTAAGCATGAGGGAACACTGTATTGCTGATAAAACAAAGTAGGCAACACCCACTGCTTTCTCCTCCTCCAGTGAGCCAGTCTTTTCATCACAAAAGGGAATTAAAGTTGGTCAGGCATGATTTGCCTTTGATAAACTCATGCTGTTTTTTCCCAATCACCTTCTCATCCTTGATATGCCTGGAAATGGCTTCAAACAGGATTTGATCTGTAATCTTCATAGGGAGACTGACTGGCCTGCAGCTACCTGAATATCCCTTCTTGAAAATGGTGTTTTTTGCCTTTCAGACAACAGGATCCTCTCCCTTGTCACTATGACCTTTGAAGACGATAGAAACTGGCCTTTGTATGACATTGGCAGGCTCCCCCAGCACCATAAAAAGCATCCTGACTGATCCCATAGGCTTGTGTATGTCCAGTTGGCTTAAGTGCTCCTAACTCTGTCTTCCTCTGTTGCGGATAATTCTTCAGTCCCACATACTCTGCTATTAGGTTCAGTGTCCTCAGAGGTCTGAGGTCCAACTTTGCTGGTAACAACTAATAAAAAAAAAAAGCAATGAATACCTCAGTCTTTTTCTTGTCCTTTGTCCCTACCTCCCCTGCCTCATTAGGGCACTGGGATCATTTATCCATTAGTCTTCCTTTTCCTGCCTATTTCCTTACGGAGCCCATTCCCATTACCCTGGATTTTGTGGTTCTCCAATGCTTTCCAGAAAGCCCAGGAGTGAACAGAGATGATTTTGCATGGGTAATTCCTACCAGACATTTTGTCCTCACCTTATCAGTGGCCCTTATGGTTTTTATTCAACTTCTCTACAATGCCCCGCTGATTTTCAGCAGTTTTCACATAGGGGAAGAGATAGCTCATGTTACAAGGCTGATGCTTGCATCTGTTTCTTATTGCTCCATATTCAAAAATCATCTTATTGTTCCAGTAGTCAAGAAGAGGGGAAGTTATTTCTGTTCCTTATAGCAATTAAGATAGGAGGACTGTGTGAATGAAATTAGCCTGTGCATTGGGTTTTGTACATCAGATTATTCTGTTGCGTTTTAATTGAGTTTGGTGTCTATTTGGTCTATACTCAGTGAAAACAGTCCCAAAATACTGTCACTAAACACAGTGATCATACTACTGTTATATTAGAAGAGTCTGGCAAAGCCCCCTAAAGCTAGAGGGTTTATTCTTGATCTTAAGACTGTTCAAATAACATGTTTTCATGTTGCTTGTCTACCCCAGGGCTAATTTGCTTGTTTGTTTGTATTTGAAAAGCTTCTGTTAAAACAAACAAAGCAAAGCAAATTATTACTGCCTCTGAAACAAAGATGGTGGAAAATGTTTTGCTTTGCCTGTCAAAAATTATTACTCTCATTTTGCTGCAAAGTTCTACTACTTTTTGTGCAGAGATGGAAAACTTGGCAAGGACTCTGTCCTGATGTCATGACGTGCTTTTTGCCATCCTTGAAGAAATTTGCTCAATACATTCTTGTAACATGTATTTTCTTAGAGACTTGTCAGAGATTTACTATCAAAACCCCTGAGGATTTCTTTGCACTGAGAAGACCAGATGTTTCCATGTCAATGGGAGGGGCTGTACTGACTAAGCAAGACCTTGCTACTCCTGTCCATGCAGGATGGATGGGATAACAGGTGGCAGACCTGAGAGCTGTTTCTCCCATTCTCTCTGTGCCCACAGGCAGGACATTGGGGAAGTGGGAAGGTGTGTGTCTCAGGTATAGGAGTGCACAGAGTGGGATGAAAGGAGAGGGAGCCTGAGATGAGAGAAGAAAAGCAGTGCTGCCAGCTTTGACTTCACAGGTAGCAAAATTTTTGGCCAGATGGGCTTTAGAAGTCTCATCATTTCCATTCCAGGGTAAGCAGAGATCCCTGTGAAGGGCAAAGTACACAAAGGCCAAATTCTTTCTCTCCTTTTCTCAGGTAGGATTGGGACAGACAGGAAAAACAAGCAGAAATAGCTGTGTGGCTCCAGGGAGCAGTATTTCTTTCTGCTTTCCTTGTGTGAGCCAATGGTCATTCTACTGCCTACACTCTCCCTAACAATGCCTAATGAGAAAACTGGAAAAACAAACTTTCTAAAGACCCTCCACTCAGAGAGGACAGTGAAGATGCCTTACAGGTCAAGGCAGATGTGGGGCTGAGACATGGTACTTGTACATACAGAGGGATTAGCAGTCAATAGGATGAGGGCAGAGAGACATGCTATTTGTGGGACAAATGAATTATATGGAACCACCGTGGGGGGAAGATCTTTGAGCAGCTAGGTATTCCTCACAGTACTGTGTATGTATGTGTTAGGGGGACACATGGAATGGGGGCTTACCTTGGAGATAGCGAGCTCCCTTCACATCAAAACTGCACAAATCTCACTAAAATCTTTATCATTGTCTGTCAATAGTGACATGCACTGTTGGCATAAAATAAAAGAGGTCACATGTTGTGAAACAGGCAACATCTAACAACCTGTTATAACTTGTAACAAGTAATAAATTTAAATGTACCAAGTTTCCACAGGTTTTTAGAGGGAGTGTTTCTGGTTTGGGGTTGGTTAATAAAGTTTAAACAGGCTGCATGGGCATGTGTCTGTAGAGATGCTCTCAGTGGAAGTTCCACTGCCTGACCTCAAGTTCTCAAGGAATAGGTGTTAAGGGGTGCTCTAAGTGGCTGCCACCTCCAGTAGCTCCAGGACCTAGAGATTCCTCCTGCCTGGATGCTGGCATGGAACCCCATAAAGCCCAGAGACCCAGAGGTCTCCATCCTGGGCCACTGGACATGACTGTTGATTTTGCATTTCCAGGTTGAACAAGTAACAAGGCTGAGTGGGTGCCCAAGAGACACACACAGTGACACAGCTGGCTACACAGGCTGCCACAGACAAGGCACTGCCTTCAACAGCACCCACATGTGATGCTACCAAGACTGACATAAAACACAGCTAGAGGCAGGTAAGTTCCCTTACACCTCTGTCCTTGTTTGAGTTAGAACCAAATCAGTTCTGTTCAGAGATTTTACTTCTCATCTGAGTCTCTGCAACTAACTGCACTTTCTGAAGCTCACAGCATGTTTTTGCAGACAGTGTCTGCTTCTAGCAGACGTAACATTCGATGTTTAGTTACTACCAAGGATTGGTGTGCAGACCAAGGTCACTGCTAACTCTTGAGTATCACATCAGGGGTGCAGAAGGTGAAAGGCCGCACCTGTGAGGAGGAGCAGCTGGGACATGTGACCAATGAGGTATTCTATCCCATATACATCATATTCAGTATAAAGATGAGGGATCACAAGGGTCNATCATATTCAGTATAAAGATGAGGGATCACAAGGGTCTTGGCTCTCCCTTCCCCTTGCCACCCTTCTCAGTCCTTCTCATGCCCTTTTCACCATTTGCATCAATGGCTGGCATCCAAGGAGAATTCCATCCATTTGATGCTGATTTGTGTGTTCCTGAACACAGCTCCTGAACCCAGTTCCCATCAGCTCCTGAGCCCAGTCTGGGACTTTCTTGGTGCCTGCTTCACAGCACCAGTGGTGACAATGACTAAGTGCCATCAAGGGCAGGTTGGGTTCAATACTAGTTTTGTATATATATTCGTATGTATTCCATTTTATTATTATTATCTTCATTAAAGCTGTTTTAGTTTTCTATTCTAGAAGCCTCTCTCTTATTCCCTTCCTTTCCCATTTTGGAGGGGAGGGGCGCCAACAGAGATCTGTAAGTCTCTCTCCCTTATCCCCTTTCTTTTCCCCCATTTTGGTGGGGGGAAGAGAGGTTAACAAAGAGTGTCTGTTGCAAGTCTAGTGGACTGACTCTAAACCTCAACAATGTCTCCAACTGCTCAAGATTGAAGTTCCCTAGTGAAAACACACCCACATGCTCTCCAGGTTCAGAAGTGTGCACATGCACTTTCATGGATTCCCTGAGTACCAGCATGGCCCCTCTGTTCATCCAACACCCTTGTCCTGATCCCAGCCCCTCTTACCTCCCCATAGGTCCCCTACTCACCAGTGGGTCCAGCTCAGTGCTTGCTAGCAAGCAGACAAACACAGTCATCTTACAGGCACTCCATACTTATAGCACTCAAGCAAATACCAGCACAGCCCCTCTGCCCACCTGATACCCCATCCCAGACACAGGGCCTCCTAGACACCAGCTGGTGCAACTTGGAGCTTGCTAGGGAATTTCAGATGCACAGCCCATGAACTGAAGGAAGACACAAGCACTCTCCCCCCAGCACCCAATACATGGACTGTGACCCATGGTCCCACTCCAGCTGCCGGTGCTCAGCTCCCTACTCACTCTGCTCCACCCAGCCCAGGACACAAGAGACACCTGTCCTGACACAGAGGCTTGGCTGAGTCCCTCTCCTGCCCCAGCACCTGGTACCACTGCCTGGGGTCTTGCACCCCCTCTGACCCCACAGCCAGCACACATACACTTCCAGGATGTCCCTGATGGCTGACACCTTGTTCTTACAGCATTCATGGGGCAGGGAGTGAGGTTGAAAGGGGAGACAATGAAGGGTTTAATGAGATGCCAGGATGGACTGCAGTGACCAGGGGCTGGGCTGGGACAAACAAGTGCTTACACACCATCAACAACTACTCACATGCGACCCTCACCTTGTTATACATTCTCCTCTCTGTTCACCACCCTTCCCCTAAACTTTCCTCAACAAATTTTGCACAGTCCCACAGTCCTTCCTTGAATATCCAAGCTCCTCCTGTTCCTCCAATTGCCCCCTTCTTATCTGCTACAAAGCCCAGGCTGGCTCACTTCAGGACTGTACCAGGAGTTTCTTAATGGCCTGTCAATTAGTGGCTGAAGATTTTCAGTGTTTGTCATTGCCTTCATTACCCCTTATCCATTGGATTTGTGTCTCTGTGTGTTTTTCTTTCTCTCTTCTCCTTTATTATCACCTTTGCATTTAAAGAATCCTTGATTGGATTACCTTAATTGAGCAGATGCTTTCTCCTTCCACATACCCTTCCATATGATACAAGGCACTGAGGTGGATCATTAACAGGACCACTTAGGAGAAAGCTACAGGATCCCTTACAAGATAATGTCACCTATTTCTCTTTTCCGACATACAGCTACATATTCCCACTTTGTTAATGTTAGCTCAATAATGAGTGACTGCTGGTGTTTTGCATGGCACTGCTCTCTCAAACCTCCATTGCATTATAAGCAAGCAAACACAAGTCTGCTATAAAATTTTCTGTTGCAAACACCATCAGCTAAAAAGCATTAAAGGTGCCACTGGCAGCATGTGCAATCTGATCTTAGCTGGGGCTGCTAGCAAAGGCTTTCTGTACCTGGGCTAAAATAATTTTCCTCATTATGCATTTGGAAGAATGAGGAGGGCTGTAAATATCACTTGCACACAAACGCAGATGTACCAAATGCCACAGCAGGATTGTAAAGAATTGCTTGTCATTTTGGAAATTATGCCCTTCTCTTGTATGTAGGGTGGGCTCTGTTGAAATATTTGGAATTTGGGAAACTGAGCCAAACTTAGATAGAAGGATTAGGAGCAGAAGGGACTGGGGAATGGGGAAAGATAGGACAGAGAACAAAAAGGGCTGGGAGAGGATAGAAGATGGGAACAGGAGGATGGGACGTGGGCAGAAGCCAAGGAACAAGATGGTAAAATAAATATTTGGGACAAGTTTAGGGACTGTAGGATAGAAATAAATTAAGGGATGGAAATTGAATGACTGAATGCAAGAACAAAAGGGGTTGAAGAGAACCAAAAGAGGACAACATCTAGCTGAAGGGTGGACAGACATCTCAAAGGAGTTTGCATATGATATTGCAGAACCTGAAGCTGGATATGGTGTTTGTACACCTCAGTAATTCTAAGCTGCCTAGAAAATAGTCGCAAAACCCCTCCATCTTTTTCTGATGATGATGATGGGTTTGCATACTGTTATCTTCTGACCCACTCATTCATTTGCTCACACAGCATAGAGTTGTGTTGTGAGCCTAAAAATTGTGACTGCCTGGCAGGCCAGCATGTTTTTCATCCCGTGATAAATACAGCCCTGGAGTCTCTGAAATACTTCTAAGGTTTCTTTCTATGAAAGGCATCTCAGAAAAAAAAAAACAAAAAAAAACCAGATTTACATGGAAAATACTTAAGGGATTTGGAAATAGAAGTTTAAAAGAGGTTTAAAAGTTACTCATCCGTAGTATAAAAATTTGGGCAATTTATTTTCAATTTTAGTTTCTTGAAAGCCCAAGATAAACACAACATTAAAGGCACTTTAGGTTTACAGAGGTAAGTATTTGGAAGCTAGAAAATGTTTGCACTGAAGTTTCTGGTACAACCTGCTTTGCCTTTCCCTTCTTCCCTTATTCCAGTATTGTGACACAATTTTTACTTAGACAGTGGTGTATTTTTTTCCAGTACAATAACCTGTCCTCATTCAATGCACAGAGAAGATAGTGCTCCAGGAATAGTCCTGGGTGATACAGTGAATGAGACTGTCATCTTCAGCTTATCATGGAAGTGTAATTCTTCCTCCACCAGTTAAAGGTGGCACAAGCATCCTATTCAAAGCATAGTGTAGATCCAGCCTGTGTAGTATGTTGCAAATGTGAGGGCATTGGAAACTATACACTGCTCTGTTGTTCAACTGTAATTTTAATGGCACAAGGACACAGTTCATTCAAGTGTGTTCATGTGTGAACATGTGTGTATGCACACGTGAATTTATTGTGCTATGGCTGATTATTTATATCTCTATAATAACATCTCTGCTGAGTTTGCTGGCTTTTCCTTCAAGTGTGTAAGGGGGGAAGGAGGGAACTTTATACAGAAGAATGAAAGGAGGCAGCAATTCAGAGAACTGGGATAGATGCTTTCCTATTAGAGAATAATTGGGTTACTTCTCTCTGGTGAAAACTGAGAAGTCTATCACTGTCCATTGTGGCAATGGTGGAAACTGCAGTGTGATGAACATATGGGTATTGTTAGATGCCTGAACCTTCCTCACCCTGTTGCCATCTGATGCTTCGAGATCTGCAGGTACACAAATTGAGAAGTCTTCATGTATTTTCTTCCTTCTTACCATGCAATGTGAATACAAAACCCAATGTTTCATTTTCCGTATTCAATGATGTCACGCCTCTTTCCTAGCATAAGTGTGTCTAGCATCCTGCCAGATGAAGAGAGTAACATTTCAGACCTACTCCTTCACTTGGACTAGGATAAAGAGGCTGAAGGCACTAAAGAATTTGGCCATTAACATTTGGTACCTTATCAGTTGGCTGCTCTGATGCCTGGAAAGATGTTAATAAACAGAAAGGTTTGCTCCTGGTTTCTAGTAAGAGAACAAAACAGGAGAACTTCAGTTTCTGAGTGGTAAAGCAACATAAGTTTTAGGGATTAGCTAACATAAAGGATAAGCTGATTCTGATTCTCTCCTGTTTAGCTCTCATTTGTAGATTTATGACTCTGAGTAAGTAGGGAGGTATGAATTGGTACTGTGGATAAATGTAAATGACCCTTTCAAATGTGGATACTCTGCCAGCTACTACATTTTTTCAATTTCCCTGGCCTCTTTTTAGACCATTGGGACTTATGTGTGGAATATTTTGGCTCCTGGGAGATGGATTCTACCTCAGGGCCTCAAGCTTGCGGGAAGTAATGTTGTATCTCCAAGGCTGCAGATCAAGGTGTTGATGCATGACTTCAGAGGTCCATAGCTCACTAATGTTACTGCAGGTATTGATTCTGATATGGGGAGCCACTGACCTGCAAGCAAGTGAAAAAACTAGTAGGGTCAAAGGAAGGGGATGCTCCATACTCTGGAGAAGTACCTGAATGTGAGATACAGGAGATAGGAGTAGCATAGGAGCCATGGAGGAAACAATGGAAAGTTTGGGGGAAAACAGAG
This sequence comes from Brachypteracias leptosomus, assembly GCA_013401335.1. Classification (NCBI taxonomy): domain Eukaryota; kingdom Metazoa; phylum Chordata; class Aves; order Coraciiformes; family Brachypteraciidae; genus Brachypteracias; species Brachypteracias leptosomus. The sequence continues at coordinate 36,545 of VYZX01027609.1, read as the reverse complement.
CCACTGGGAAACCCAGAAAGGCGGGAAGTGGATAAAAAGTTCTGCAGGCACTAGACACAAACCTAGATACCTATTTGGGGTATCTTGGTTTTGGAGTGCTTATCTTGAGGTTCTCTGAGTATGGCTTTCCTGAGAAAACGCTACAAACCTGTAATTTTGTGGCAGCTGCAGTGCTGAGTACATCATATCCAGCAAAAGGGAGCTAAAGAGAATCCAAAGGGTGGTGGTGTTACCCAAAATGCTGCCCCATATTCAGGTGTGTGTAGGACATCCAAGGAATTGTTCGGCTTGTTGAAGCTGAACTGCAGTGCTGCAGATTGGCAGGTGCCTGTAAGGGCCAGGCTTGGTTGAGACAGTGTCCTTCCAGCTTCTAGAGTAGGATGAGAGCCCAGAATCAGATGTCCTGCTGTGCTAGAGTCAGCAACAATTTTTCCTATGTATCTACGAAGGGTTTTTTGTGCAGTTTGGCATTACTGACCAATACAGCCTGGGAGAGGATGTGGTCATCCTAAACTCTTGAACCACAGGAACACGCCATACCCGAGCTTGGAGATATGAACACAGCCACTACCTGAAAGAGAAGCTCAGTTGCATCTTTAGGTGGCACTGGTCTTGTGGTGCTGGCTTCAGACTTAGCAGCCAAATTGCTCTGCCAAGAGTGTTATGGTACTGTTGTGTGGCTTTCTGGAGTGCTGCTTTGGGGTTTGCCCCCTGTCCTTCTCTGACATCTCTGTATCTCCCTCACTGTTCTTCTCCAGCTTTGTAAATCACGCACCATTGCAAGATGCTGGCCCAGCAAGATCTGCACGGAGGCTGAATGGTGGCAGCTGGCATCGCCTCTTAATATAGAAGTGAGGGGTGCGGCTGCACAGGCAGTGTGGTGCAGATCAGTTTGGGAACAGGCTGTGTGCTAAAAAGAGTTTAGCTGAGGGAGGTACAGTCATTTCTTAAGGGCTTTCAGGAGCCAGCACAGGTAGGGTAAGGCAGCCCGGGTGCCTATTCAGAGATGGACTGTGGTAGAAGGTGAGCAGAGCAGGTAGACATGGCTGGATGGGACTACAGTTCACGTGGAGGCACCTCAGCTATATGTCACACTACTAGCTCAGGTAACGTGAAGACCAGAGCTGTGGCAGCACAAAATGTCTGTGTGGGCTAGGAAATGGTCCTGCAACCCACTGTGGAGCTCCATGCTGTCTGCTATGCTGCTTAGATCTTGCTCATTTAAACCCAGTACAAGATGAGCTTCATCACAACAGTGACTGCAATGTAGACATACCCTGTATCCTCTTATAAACCTCAGGAGCTTTTCCATCCCTCCCAAAAGCTGTTTTCTCAATAGTTAACCACATGAATGAATAAATCATAATTATGATTCAAATAATCCTGTGAATGAATAATTCATTGTAATAATTGAAAAAGGCATCTCAGCATGAAGCATTTTACTATTACAAAGGTAAACACTGATTTATTTTTTCTTAAAGAAAAGGTATATTCTCCAGCAAAGTCTTTTTCCTCTGGTTGCCATACCCTAATTATGTATAAGATGAAAAAAATGTGCTTCCTTGTGCGACAGCCATCTTCATATAAATGAAAAAATGTGCTTCCTTTTGCAACAGCCGTCTTCAATGCTAATGAGTGAGAAAGGAAAAAGGATTAAGCGCCATTTAAATCATATTCACCTCCTTCCTGAGGACAGAGGCAAACAAGGAAGCCACAGTCAGCCGGTCAAAATGTCCACAGCCTGAAGTAGCTGAATATTTCCAGCTAGTTAGAGAGGAATCAGGAGGGGGATGGGTAAAGAGGGGAATGTTTTCTTCTAGATCTGTGCTGCTAAGAGGTAGTGTAGGCTAAGCATATGGCTTACAGCCAGCAGAGGCATCAGATACTACGATGATAAAAGCCTGATTAATAATATTTAGCACTGACAAAGGGCTTTCAAGGGAGAGACAAACTTTTGTCCTGGGAAGGCTGGAGGCAGCCTCACCTGTTAGCTCCATTTTCGGAGGGAGAAAGTACACTGTCCTGAGTTTCTTTGCGCTTTCAGACGCCGAGCGTGACAGGGATGGAGCAAGCCACAGGTTTCTAAAGCCAAAGGAGCTGGTGCTTCTGGTTGTCTGCGAAATGCAGCTTTGGCTCCCACGGAGATGAGGTGCTGACAGTGTGGTGGTAAACAAAAAAATGAGCAAGCTCACCTGTTTGGTACCTGGGTGAATGGGCAAACTCTATCCACCCTCAATGAGAGGAGGAAAACTGTATTTACCTGCGTCTTTCCTGGGTTTCACTGTTCACTGTGGGACAGGTTGTGTCCATCTGTGGAAGGTCCGATACCACAGCCATGCTTGCATCATGGCAATGACACTTACAAATGGAGGTCCGCGAGCCACAGGCATGGAGTGACTGGCTCAAGGTCAACTACAGCCTGCGGCAGGGACGGGAACAACACCGAGGTCTCCCGGGACCCACGGCTGAGCTCCGAGCACTGGCCGGAGCCGGCGGTGCTTGACAGTCCCCGTCAGGGTTTTGACAGAAGGGCCGGGGCAGGGGCAGGTTTTCACGGTGAAGGGGTGGTGGAAAAGAAGGGCGGGGGCGGTGCCACCCCGTAGGCAAGCTGTTGCGAAGCGCCTGGCCAGAGAGCTGCAGCCCTCAGCCGGATCCCCTCGGGGGTACTTCCCCCAAAAAGCAGGTGCTCCCGCGCTGGGGCTGCTGCAGCGGGGAGCGGGAGGTGGCGGGCGGGGGGCGAGCAGCAGCCTCCGCGCACTCCACGAGTGCGTGTGTGCCTCGCTGTGTGGGTGCGGGCATCTGTAGCTGAGCGTGTCCGCGCTGGCGCTGCTTCTATCTGCGTGTGTCTGTCTGTCCGCGTCCGTGCGTGCCTCCGCTCACAGGTGCGTGTCTCCGCGCGTGTGTGTGTGTGTCTGCGTGCACCCCTCCGTGTGCGTGTGCTCGTACACCTCCCTCTCCCCTCTCCCCCTCCTCTCCCCGCTCCCGTGTGTGTGTGCGCGGCGGGGAGGGCAGTGCCGGGCGCGCCGTGCAGCAGCGCGGGGCAGAGCACGCCGGGACCGGGACTGTGACCGGAGCCGTGACCGGAGCCGGTGCCGGTGCTGGAGGAGGAGCTGCGCCGCCCGGGGAGCTCCGCGGAGCCGCCGGGCGAGCACGACCGCGCCGAGACGCAACAGGCGGGGAGAGCGGCGGGCGGATGGCGGCGGGCGGCGGCGGCCGCTGAAGGCGAAGGGGGCGAGGCGGCGGCGGC
>VYZX01027609.1:1045-33247 GCA_013401335.1 Brachypteracias leptosomus | reverse complement strand
CGGGACGCGGGGCAGAGCGGGCGGTATGCGAGCGGAGGAGCCGCTGGCGCTGGCGGCCCCGCGGGCGGGCGGTGGCGAGGCGGAGGCGCCGGGCGAGGACCGGAGCGGCGGCAGCTGCTGCAGCAGCGAGCGGCTGGTGATCAACATCTCCGGGCTGCGCTTCGAGACGCAGCTGCGGACCCTCTCCATCTTCCCCGACACGCTGCTGGGGGACCCCAGCCGCCGGGTCCGCTACTTTGACCCGCTCCGCAACGAGTACTTCTTCGACCGCAACCGACCCAGCTTCGATGCCATCCTCTACTACTACCAGTCCGGGGGACGGCTCCGTCGGCCGGTCCATGTCCCCCTTGACATCTTCCTGGAGGAGATCCGCTTCTACCAGCTGGGCCAGGAGGCCATCGAGACCTTCCGGGAGGACGAGGGCTTCATTCAAGAGGAGGAGAAGCCTCTGCCCCAGCACCACTTCCAGCGCCAGGTCTGGCTGCTCTTTGAGTACCCCGAGAGCTCCGGGCCAGCCCGGGCCATCGCCATTGTCTCCGTGCTGGTTATTCTGATCTCCATTGTCATCTTCTGCCTGGAGACCCTGCCCGAGTTTCGCCAGGAGCCCAAGGGCGCCCAGCCCGGCTTTGGGGAGGCGACGGGGCCGGGCGATGAGGCGCTGCTGCTGCTGCCGCCTCCATCCCCTCCGAGCGGGACTCCGCCGCCCCTGCGCCCGGCCGCCGGCGCCGGCCCCTTCTTCACCGACCCCTTCTTCCTCATCGAGACCCTTTGCATCATCTGGTTCTCCTTCGAGCTGCTGGTCCGCTTCTTTGCCTGCCCCAGCAAGCCCGAGTTCTCCCGCAACATCATGAACATCATTGACATTGTGGCCATCATCCCCTACTTCATCACCCTGGGCACTGAGCTGGCCCAGCAGCAGCAACAGAAACAGCAGCCCGGCAGCAGCAGCAACAACGGGGGTCAGCAGCAAGCCATGTCTCTGGCCATCCTCAGAGTCATCCGCCTGGTCAGAGTCTTCAGGATCTTCAAGCTCTCCAGGCACTCCAAGGGTCTGCAGATCTTGGGGAAGACTCTTCAGGCCAGCATGAGGGAGCTGGGCCTCCTCATCTTCTTCCTTTTCATTGGAGTTATTCTATTCTCCAGTGCTGTCTACTTTGCAGAGACTGACGACCCAGACTCCCTGTTCACCAGCATCCCTGATGCTTTTTGGTGGGCAGTGGTGTCCATGACCACCGTGGGCTATGGGGACATGTATCCCATGACAATTGGTGGCAAGATTGTAGGCTCCTTGTGTGCCATTGCGGGTGTGCTCACCATTGCTCTCCCTGTCCCTGTCATCGTGTCCAACTTCAACTACTTCTACCACCGAGAGACTGATCATGAAGAGCAGTGCCAATACACCCACGTCACCTGTGGCCAGCAGCAGTCACCCTTCTCTGAGCCCAAGAAGGGGGACAGTAATCAGTCCCTCAGCAAATCTGAATTCCTGGAAGCAGAAGATCTGGAGTCCATGAAGTATTCCAACTTCATTCCTCCCAATAGCCAGAGCTATAAAGAGAAGAAAATGCTGACAGAGGTGTGATCAGCTTTTGTTATCCTGGGTCCAGACACAGAGCTGCAAGCTGCTGCACAGCCATCTTCCCCCTAGCAGCTGGATCTATTCAGCATTTACGTGCCAGACTGTGAATTGTGATGCCGTAAACAGAATGATTGTGATAATGGGCTCTTCTGTCCTGATTTGCTGTTTCTCATTACTGTGTGCAGCCAGAAATATTCTTGCTTTATTTCGTGGAGTGCTAGCTGTCATCCCCCACTCCCTCGTGAATTTATTTCTGTTTTTGAAGACTGATTTAAGCCAATATTTGCTCTGAAATCTAGCCTTTCTACTCCACTAGCAGAGAAGCCCTTGCTGCTACTTCAGCTGAAGGATTCAGCAGGGAGTAAACAGTTAAAGGGGCTACAAACATCTGGCTCAAGCTGCGCCCTTAGTTCCTGTGTCAGAGCAGCGCCCTTGGCTGTGGGATCAGTCGTGCCTGCCATGCCATTGCCTTTGAATAATGGAAACACTGTAGCCAGCATCACAGTGAGTTCTGCAGCTGTAGGGGAAAGTCAGCAAGCAGATGCCTGCCTTCTTTGCAACCCTGGGCATGCTAAAGATCCTCTTGGTTTGTGTTTCAAAAAAGGTGCAAAGGTCTAAAAGCTCTTTGCTACTTTATCAAAAACAGGCTTATAGGAATCAACAGGCTTGGTGAAGACTCTTTGTGTTTTGAGCTTATTTCAGCCTTATTTATGCCAGTGCCCTGATGTTAATTGACTTTTATAGTACCAACTTAATCTTCATAGTGGCAAGCGCCTTCTGATGCAAGGCATATTTGAGTAAATTCATTTGTTATCTCCACAATTTGTCTCTGCACAATAGCCTTTAATAAGATGTGCTTTATGCAGTTCCGTATTCAGATATGTGAGAGCAGTTGACTCCACTGTGTTTTTATTGAAGTGTTTGTACAGCTGAGGGAAGTTTGNCTGCCTGGAGACCCTGCCCGAGTTTCGCCAGGAGCCCAAGGGCGCCCAGCCCGGCTTTGGGGAGGCGACGGGGCCGGGCGATGAGGCGCTGCTGCTGCTGCCGCCTCCATCCCCTCCGAGCGGGACTCCGCCGCCCCTGCGCCCGGCCGCCGGCGCCGGCCCCTTCTTCACCGACCCCTTCTTCCTCATCGAGACCCTTTGCATCATCTGGTTCTCCTTTGAGCTCCTCGTCCGCTTCTTTGCCTGCCCCAGCAAGCACGAGTTCTCCCGCAACATCATGAACATCATTGACATTGTGGCCATCATCCCCTACTTCATCACCCTGGGCACTGAGCTGGCCCAGCAGCAGCAACAGAAACAGCAGCCCGGCAGCAGCAGCAACAACGGGGGTCAGCAGCAAGCCATGTCTCTGGCCATCCTCAGAGTCATCCGCCTGGTCAGAGTCTTCAGGATCTTCAAGCTCTCCAGGCACTCCAAGGGTCTGCAGATCTTGGGGAAGACTCTTCAGGCCAGCATGAGGGAGCTGGGCCTCCTCATCTTCTTCCNAGCAGCAGCAACAGAAACAGCAGCCCGGCAGCAGCAGCAACAACGGGGGTCAGCAGCAAGCCATGTCTCTGGCCATCCTCAGAGTCATCCGCCTGGTCAGAGTCTTCAGGATCTTCAAGCTCTCCAGGCACTCCAAGGGTCTGCAGATCTTGGGGAAGACTCTTCAGGCCAGCATGAGGGAGCTGGGCCTCCTCATCTTCTTCCTTTTCATTGGAGTTATTCTATTCTCCAGTGCTGTCTACTTTGCAGAGACTGACGACCCAGACTCCCTGTTCACCAGCATCCCTGATGCTTTTTGGTGGGCAGTGGTGTCCATGACCACCGTGGGCTATGGGGACATGTATCCCATGACAATTGGTGGCAAGATTGTAGGCTCCTTGTGTGCCATTGCGGGTGTGCTCACCATTGCTCTCCCTGTCCCTGTCATCGTGTCCAACTTCAACTACTTCTACCACCGAGAGACTGATCATGAAGAGCAGTGCCAATACACCCACGTCACCTGTGGCCAGCAGCAGTCACCCTTCTCTGAGCCCAAGAAGGGGGACAGTAATCAGTCCCTCAGCAAATCTGAATTCCTGGAAGCAGAAGATCTGGAGTCCATGAAGTATTCCAACTTCATTCCTCCCAATAGCCAGAGCTATAAAGAGAAGAAAATGCTGACAGAGGTGTGATCAGCTTTTGTTATCCTGGGTCCAGACACAGAGCTGCAAGCTGCTGCACAGCCATCTTCCCCCTAGCAGCTGGATCTATTCAGCATTTACGTGCCAGACTGTGAATTGTGATGCCGTAAACAGAATGATTGTGATAATGGGCTCTTCTGTCCTGATTTGCTGTTTCTCATTACTGTGTGCAGCCAGAAATATTCTTGCTTTATTTCGTGGAGTGCTAGCTGTCATCCCCCACTCCCTCGTGAATTTATTTCTGTTTTTGAAGACTGATTTAAGCCAATATTTGCTCTGAAATCTAGCCTTTCTACTCCACTAGCAGAGAAGCCCTTGCTGCTACTTCAGCTGAAGGATTCAGCAGGGAGTAAACAGTTAAAGGGGCTACAAACATCTGGCTCAAGCTGCGCCCTTAGTTCCTGTGTCAGAGCAGCGCCCTTGGCTGTGGGATCAGTCGTGCCTGCCATGCCATTGCCTTTGAATAATGGAAACACTGTAGCCAGCATCACAGTGAGTTCTGCAGCTGTAGGGGAAAGTCAGCAAGCAGATGCCTGCCTTCTTTGCAACCCTGGGCATGCTAAAGATCCTCTTGGTTTGTGTTTCAAAAAAGGTGCAAAGGTCTAAAAGCTCTTTGCTACTTTATCAAAAACAGGCTTATAGGAATCAACAGGCTTGGTGAAGACTCTTTGTGTTTTGAGCTTATTTCAGCCTTATTTATGCCAGTGCCCTGATGTTAATTGACTTTTATAGTACCAACTTAATCTTCATAGTGGCAAGCGCCTTCTGATGCAAGGCATATTTGAGTAAATTCATTTGTTATCTCCACAATTTGTCTCTGCACAATAGCCTTTAATAAGATGTGCTTTATGCAGTTCCGTATTCAGATATGTGAGAGCAGTTGACTCCACTGTGTTTTTATTGAAGTGTTTGTACAGCTGAGGGAAGTTTGCATGTTGGTATTTTGTCGACATTGCTGAAACGCCCTGACCACCAACAGTTGCACTTGTGCTGTCTGAAGATTGCACTGATTTAGCAGGTCAGAGGCATAAATTGCCCCAGGGTAAGTGTGTCAATGTTTGAGATTTAGACTGGCATGGATACAAACTTCCCTAAGCCATCTGCACAAATCCAACAGCCTACCCCAGAGTTTTCAAATGAGAGGAGAAACAGCTAGTCTTGAAGAGATGCTTTTGCTGCATTACTGGTCTAACCAGATCTTGGTACTTCATAGATAGAAGGCACAGCAATGCCTTTTGCATGCTCTAGGTATATGAGAGCAACTTATGCTAGCAGTGCAAAATGCATAGCTTGGCCTGCAGTGCTGGATTTGCCAAGGGACCAGAGATTTGCATCTTAAGATGCACATTTTGCTTCCCAGATAATTTCATTTTTTTTTTAATCAGCTCTGCCTTACATCTAACTTGAAAATGTTTCATATGCTGCCAGTGGGTGAGAAGAGGAAATGGATGCTTTCAGATTCTATTGGCAAATTTTCCTGCAAGGAAGTCTTTCTTGCTTTAAATCTAAGTGTGTATTCTGCATTCACATGTGTGCATGTGTATGAAAGCAAAGGCAGCCATTAATGCCTTGCATCATACTGTATGATATACATATTAGAATGTACGACATATTGCATGTGGCGCATGTGGCACATGTAATACATAAAACAGACATAATATCAAGATGCAAAATATATAGAATACATTTTATGTATGTGTATATATTATGCTTTTCAACCATAAGGCTAAGAATGCTAAAGTCATATACTTTTATATAGTTGGAACTGGCTTTAGAACTGGTTGTGAGCTGGGATCCATTTGCATCTTTGCTACTCTGCTTGTTTTTCATTGTCTTGAGATCTGGCTCTGTGCCTGCAGTGCTTTTATTGTGGCCTCTCCTCATTTGGGCCCTGATCATATGGTAGAAGTTGTTTGTATAAATCCAAACTGCTGCATTTCTCCAGAGTCCCATTGTCTTCTCAAAGGTTTATAATGTGTAGGGATCTCCCTCGGGATCAGCGCACAACCATTATATTGTGGCTCACTCTCTCTCTGAAATTGGTAGCACAATACCACTTGTCTCGGTTACTGCAGGTCAGTCTGGGAGACACAAGTGTGATATGGCGAGGGCTCTATAGATGACAGGAGTTTGCCTGAATACATAAGTACCTAGTTCCATTTTGGTTCATTGGAACTGAGGCAAATGTCTGTGAAGGTCTGGTCCTTGGGAGCCGTTCTGCATCCCTTGAAGCATGTAACCAGCTGGTGGGTAAGTAATCCTGGTGAATAGGTGAGACTGAGGAAGAATCAGCACAGTGGCATCTCTGTTGATTTTGTGTCAAAAGTTGTCTTGGTCTTTGAGTTAATTCAGTAAAAAGTTGTTGTTCTTAGTTGTGTTTCAGGATCACTATAATGAAGTGTTTTCCTGAGTGCAAGAGTGTGACTTTTCTTCAAATTTTGTGTTACTCTAGCAGACACACTAGAAACTAGCAGGAGAACCTGCTCTTTAAGAGGGATGTTTCAAGGCTGCTGCTGTGTCCTAGCAGAATGCCCATGTTTGGGGTTATTTTATGGCTGACTGTATCAGCTGATCAAAGTTTCCCCAAAGTAAGATATAAAAAACTCAGGTTAAGCACAAGTTCAGGAGGAGGCATAAGGCACACTGAGCCTAGGTCAGAAAATTCCCATGCTTGTTTCTTCTCTTGAGCCTGACCCCATTGCCCCTGCCAGGCAGGAGTCCTCTCTGCTCAGAACAGGTTGTTCTCCCAACCAGTATGTCTGACAGCTGGGCATGGAGAGTCTAGCAAAAAAAGAGATGTGAGACAAATTACTGGCAGCATAATCCCAGAGTGTCTTGTAAAGATGCTTTTTAAAGAGATTTCCTGCTCTCAGGTGAAATTCAGCAGTGAGTTTCAAGATGGAGCGTGATCTGCACGCAGCCTTATGCATGCATGCACATGCATACACAACACGCTGGTGTGAAGGAATTTTGTTGTAAACAGCTTTGTGCTGTTTTTGCAATCCACATCTTTCAGTTCTGAAAAGAAAGTGCAAATGAAAATGTGTAAAACAGAAGTGGTGTTTGCTCCCTGGGTTTTCTAGATAATCTTTAAGGTCACTTCCAACCCTGACAATTCTATGATTCTATGATTCTGTGTTAGAGCTATGAGAGATATAAAAAGCCAACAGAAGCTTAGAAGCTGTGACCTTGGGTCTTACGTTTAGGCATGTAAATCCTTCTCTAAGCATCTCCTAAAAAGCAAGACAGTGAAGTCCCAGAGTCATCAATAATACTAAATATTAACAGAACTTCTGGAATTTGACATTTTTATTAAGGAGCCTTCAGATTTTTTTCAAATGACTGAAATGACATAGTGGCACCCGTGCCGTTGACTTTGTAGAGGACTGATGTTGCCAGATCATCAAGATGCTTTCAAAAGTCTTACCTCAGATTCTCAGCTCTTAGCACTCCTGGACATTTGAAATACATATCTGTCTGTCTAGCTTTTTCCTTCTAAAGGCAGAGCACATCCTCATGAAGCAAAGTAGGCACCTCCAGGGACTTGTTTCCATAACAACCTCCCAGACGGTTTCTCTCTACCCTGTGACTTTGGCTACAAGCAAAAGCACTCGCTGAATATTTTCAGTTCTCAGATATTAGTACCTTATCTTTACAGCTGTTTTCTTTGCTTACTGAAGATGACCCCATCACCTTATATCATGTCCAGCTGTCCTGTCCAACTCCAGACAGACAGTTATTGTCATTTGAAAGCAGAGAATGCAAGCCAGGAGATGGGAAGTGATTTTATCTGTATATTCTTGCACACAGAGAGGTGGGGAGTGTGTGAAGGACAATCTGAGCACCCACAGTCAAGGAGCTCAGGGGCAACTGGCCTGTGAGTGTAGAGTCATCTGGGTGCCTGGTGACAAGGAATACAAACGAAAGCATCACATGAAAGAAAACCCAACAAAACTCCTCTTTCAACAGTCTCACTAGGAAATAGTTTTGCTGTGGAAGAGACTATTGCTCCTTCCCGAACCTTTGCCTGGTCTATGACAATCATTTCCCCAGATAATTTTCCCACAGGGTGTTTTGTACCAAAGCAGGACAGGGCAGAAATCATCTTGTCGGAGGTGGGGGAAGGAAGAATTTCACTGAGGACACCTTTTTTTATCCACAACTCATCAGCGACATGAAAGACTGTAAGTGTGAAAGGCATGACAAGCTGTTCTGCGGTATTTCAAAGTCTACCTTACTAGTGGATTCCTGCACTTACCTCCAAGATGAAATTCCTATTCTGCTTCTGTTTGGAAAATGTTGCGATTTTGAATTTCTGGGCAATTTTCTGGTTTGGCCCTGTTCCTTTTGATCCAGCATTCATGGATAAGATTTCACTGCTACAGCAGCTGTGGGGGTGAAGTTAGCTGGACTTGGTGTTCTCTCCTAGGCCTTCTTGTTCAGCATACAGAGATCCCTATGGAGATAAAAAAGAATGAATATAAAGGAAATTCAGAGCAGGAAGAGACAGTGTAAGGACTGAAGTGATGGAAAGAACAGCATCGACCCTAAAAGCAAAGGAACAAACAACTCCAGCATCTGCTGCTACAGCAGAAGTAGGTAAGGTTTCTTTTTCTTCTGTGAATTTAAGAGTTTCTTGCAATTAATGAGGAAGGATTTCCTAATTAAGATTTGCAGCCTAAAGGGAGAATCTGGTACTAGGTGGAGAAAGAAAGATAATTATAAACTACAAAAATAAAGTATGAGCCAGATACCATCTGCTGATTCAAGTTGGCAAAACTCCATTTAGTACAACTACCTTGGTTTTTATTGGGCTCCAACTTCAGTCTTCTGCATCAAGTCAAAATGTATGTACTGTTTGTTAAAATCCTTATTTTTGTTTGTTCTTCTCTTGAGGTCCTGTTTTCATGAGGGAAAGATCTGCAGATTACAGCAGGAGTTAAGCCCAGCTTTCCCAAAAGCTTTCATCTGACTTGAGTACAAGTAAGTCTACCAAACTCAGCAAAGTTAAGCTTCTTTAAGTTTATATTGACAAAAAAAAAGAGCATCATTATTTTATTTATTTGTTTGTCTCAATGGTGGAAACGTGCAGAAAATTAGTAGAGAAGTTTAAGTCTAAATGAGGTTCTGCCCTTGGCTGCAGCCCTGTAAGCACAAGATAGCTCTATTTACACTGCTGTAACCGAAAACATAGGCTGAGCTCTTCATCTTTGCTCTTTGGAGCTCACACTCTAGACAACTTCTACTTTGAAGACATTTGTACCCATATTATCAGCAGACTCACACTCCAATCCCTAACTTGTAGTCATCTGCTTTACACATAAGGTTCAGGAGAGGAGCAGGTGCTTGCAGGATGAAAAGACTTAATCCTCTGATGAAATGAACCAGTGAATCCTGAGTGTCCTTAGCTGCCACCAAAGACAGTTGGTGATGTAATTGCCTGCCAATTACAAGAAGGAGCTCTTCTTGTGCAGGGTCAGGTCCTAAGTAAGGCAGGGAGACTGTGAGTCCAGGGAGTCAGCTCCTGGATGGTGCTTAGAGGAACCTGATAGAGTGGAAGGTGTCTCTGCCCATGGCAGGGGGGTTGGAACAAGATCTTTAATGTCCCTTCCAATCCAAACTATTCTATGATAAACCCAGAAGAATGTTTTTTGGGGAAAGCAGATAGGGACTGCAGTAATATTGATTTCCAGCACAGCTTATGCTGTTAGTACATGTTAATTCTATATGCTTAGCCTAACTGGCTGGATTTTCATTTGCTCAAGGGAAGCCTATCTGGGGCTTGTTGGCCAGCACAAGCACTTGAATATCATAGCATAGTTTTGCACTTTAGGAAACACATAACAGTGATCAATGTGGAGTTTACATTCCTAAAGCATAAACATTCACTGATAAACACTCACTGCAGGAAATATCTGTGTTGTCTGTAGTGCAAATTAAGAGGAGCTGAAGCAATCAATTGAACTTTCCTGTGTACAACTTTTTCTTAGTGAAAGAAAGGAGAGGATTTACAGGAGGGAAAGTGCTCACCAACTTGCATGGTTACCCTGTAATACTCAAGTCATGTTGCCTATTCATTAGAGACAAGACTCCTGGGAAACCTTTGTCTTCATACAAAATACCACTCAAAGTTCAGTAAGTCCTTCTTTGGCTTCATTTTCACTAAATTAATATAAAGATACTTACTCAGTGGTGTAAAGTTTTGGAAGACCCTTAGTCAAAAAGTCTTATAAATCACAAATTTATCAATTCAATTACCAAATTTACCAATTAAATTACCAAGTTTAGTTGGTATTGTGACCATTGTTTGTTTAAAGGAAACAAGGTTCTCAATTCTGCTCTTTACCCAGGGTCAGATAAATGTATCCTTAAGTAACTGTGTGTGGTGGGTTGACCCTGGATGGATGCCAGGTGCCCACCAATGCTGCTCTATAATCCTTGTCCTCAGCTGGACAGGGGAGAGAAAAAATGTAACAAAAAGCTCATGGGTTAAGATAAGGACAAGGAGAGATCATTCACCAATTACCATCACAGGCAAAACAGACTTGACTTGGGGAAACTAATTTAATTTATTACCAATCAAATCAGAGTAGGATAATGAAAAATAAACCCAAACCTTCAAAACACCTTCCCCACGCCCCTCTCTTCTTCCTGAGCTTAATGTCATTCCTGATTTCTTCTACCTCCTCCCCTCCAGCAGCACAGGGGGATGGGGAACTGGGGTTGTGGTCAGTTCATCACATGTTGTCTCTGCTGCTCCTTCCTCCTCATACTCTTCCCCTGCACCAGTGTGGGGTCACTCCCACAAGAGACACTCCTCCATGAACTTCTCGAAAGTGAGTCTGTCCCATGGGCTGCAGTTCTTCACAGACTGCTCCAGCATGGGTCCCTTTCACGGGCTGTTCTCCTTCAGAAACAGACTGCTCCAGCCTGGGTCCCTTTCATGGGATGTTCTCCTTCAGCAACAGCCTGCTCCAGCATGCGTCCCCCATGGGATCACAAATCCGGCCAGCAAACCTGCTCCAATGTGGGCTTCTCTCTCCATGGGTCCACAGGTCCTGTCAGGAGCCTGTTCCAGCACAGGCTTCCCATGGGGTCACAGCCTCCTTCAGGTGCATCCACCTACTATGGTGTAGGGTCCTCTGCAGTCTGCGAGTGGATATCTACTCTACTGTTAACCTCCATGGGCTGCAGGGGGACAGGCTGCTTCACTATGGTCTTTACCATGGGCTGCAGGGGAATATCTGCTCTGGCACCTGGAGCATCTCCTTCCCCCCAGCTGATCTTGGTGTCTGCAGGGCTGTTTATTTTCATATTCTCACTACTCTCACCCAACTACTGTTGTTGTTTCACAGCAGCATATTTCTTAAATATGTTATCAAAGAGGCACTACCACCATCACTAATGGACTGAGCCTCGGCCAGCAGCAGATCCATCTTGGAAGTGGTTGGCATTGGCCCTATCAGACATGGGAGAAGCTTCTAGTAGTTTCTCACAAAAGCCATTCCTGTAGTCCCCTCTCTACCAAAACCTTGCCATGCAAACCCAGTACACTGTGGGAGAAGAATCAGTCCCAAAGAAAAGTGCTGTAAATTCAGATGTCTAGAATAGATCTCTTCAGATGTTGTAGATACACATTGGTCCATTCACCTAAAAGGCTCTATAGAATTTTACACCAACAGAAGATTTAGCTTTTAGAGTATGTATTGGTTTATTGTCTTACATTCTCTGGAGAGAAATTACATGATATTTTATAAGAAACTGGAACATTACTATCTCATCTTGCTGCTCGTTGATGCATCTGTTGTTTTCAATTAGCTTGATGGCATCCATTTTCAGGAAGCAGATGCTGCCCTCTTTTACACTAGTGCAATTCTGGAATAACTCCACCGACGACAGTGAAGTGACTCCAAATTCATCCCTGGTGAAAGCAGAATTGGACCACAGTCTTTTTGTTTGCTTATCTGCTATGGTGCTCTCAGGAAAGTGCACCATTACCATACCATAGTGGGAAGGCAAGTGCCTGTCTGCTGTGCCATGCTCAGCTCTTTTGTGTCCTTGACATACACGTGCCTGGCTGGAAGTTGGACTGCTGTGGGGCATGCATGGTCACCAGATTCCCCATGTTGAAAGGAGCAGTTGCTGGTCCTAAACCCTTGACTGCTTTCCCATTCCCATTTCCATCAGCTCCCTCTTCCTTTGATACATTTTCGAAGGAGATAGAACTTTTTAAGCTAAACAAATGTAATTGCAAGTCTTAAGTAGTATACTAACAGAAGGGTAGCAGAGGTAGTCATGGAGACAGATTCTACCCCTCCTGCCATTCTTTGTTGTAATGGCTATGTGAAAATTGTTGCAGTCCTGGCAGGTTGGCTATACATCTGCTGGCTTCTGAGTCTCCATTTTCAGGGAATATTAAGTTTAAACAAGTTGGACAACTTCTTTCCTGCTCTAACTCTGCTGATCTCAGTCATGCCTTCCCTGAAACTGGACAAAAAGCTTCATATAAAAGCCTTTAGCATGCTGTATGGAAAAATGTCACTTGAGATGGGGCAGATGAGGATGAATAAAAGAAATAGAGTGAGTAAAGAACAGTGTAAATAGGCAGTGTGAGACAGAAGGGAGGTTCCTCAAGGACTAGTCCTGGGATTGTTTAAAGTATTAGTTGTACAGCTGAGACTGTGACATTTAGCAGTGAAGCAATCTAAGCATCATCATCAAGACCATGGATTAGGACACAGAACTACATGACTGAATAATTGACTTAAAGAAATGGAAAGATATTAAATAGCACAGAAATTAAAGTTATGACAGGGATTTTGATGCCAAGCTTCTCAGGGAAGACAGACAAGAAGAAAGACTGGGCATGCTAAAATCAGCTAGAGTGCCAGTGTCACTTACTGAACCACTAGAGTAATACAGCCATAAAAATTGCAGGTGCAAGTCTTTGAAAATCTCAGAAGGAGCACATTTAGTACTACCTGGGAAATGTTAATTCTGTAAGGCCTCATCTGGAATGCTGTGTGCATTTTTGGTGACTTAAATTTAGTTAGGAAGGATGCACAGAAGAACAAGAATGATCAGGTGAATGGAAACTGCTTTGCAAGAGGAAGCTGGAAGAGCCTGACTTTTCTAGGCCAGCAAAAGATTGACAAGATCTATAGTTACAAAAATACTAGAAGGAGAGTAGTCAAAAGAGATGAGAGCCATTTAAACTAAAAAGTGTTTGAACAACAGAGCATAAACTGGCTATGAATAAATTTAACCTGGAAATAAGAAGGTGGTTTCTAATATGGCAGACAAAGGCAGAGAAATGAAAGCTCAATCCAGGCTGAACAGAAGAAATGAAGGCAAAAGCCAGTATTTTTTTTCTTTCAGATAGACTTTGTTGACTTTATGAAAGGGATAATAAGGAAGTAGTTACATGCAACAGAAATAGCCTGAGTTCAGTGACTTTGTCTACTAGAATCCTCTCCTACACTTGGGATGGCCACTTTGGTCTGAAGAGGTTAGCAGAGTAATTTCCTCTCATACCTCTTTCTGTTCGTTTAAACCTGTGGAAAAGTCATGAATTATCCCCTCAAGCTCACCAGGTAGAATAAACATTGACCAAGATGGGAACTTCACCTATCCAGCCAGCTCCATGTCACAAAAGCACCAAGAAGAATTTATCCTTATACTTTGTCCTTGAGCCTTCTAGCTTGTTGCTGCTCTTTGTTCACTTCTGTAAGGAAACCATCATCCTGTGATTTGCATTTATATTTGGCTAGCTAGTTCTGCTCTTTAACTTAGAAATAGCTATGCTTTTTCTCCTCTAAGTAGAAAAAAAACAAAGCAAAGGAAATTTTACAAATAACTATGCACATTATGAAAGCATGTGAATATGGACACCATGTGAGCTTTATTGATGACATTAGCAGGATGGTGCACTCTGGTTGTCCATAAGTTGTTTTAAGGGCTTGTCCCAAGTGCAGAGCATAATTTGTTGAGTTATGGCAGTAAGCCAATTTAGGAAGGAATTATAACAAATATAGAGCAAGCCAATGAGTTTCACTTGAACCATGAACACAGTGTTGCATCTGTTTCTACAGAGCTTAGTTCACTTTGAAAATGATGGAAGAAACCACCATCAGCGTATGTTTATGTGCTTAATTTACTGTCGTTACATCATGTGAACTGCTGTTGTGTTCAGAACATTAGTCCTGAGGTGTGTTACATGTTCATGGGGAAGATTCTACTGCAGCAATCACCACACAAACACAGAGCAAAAAGCTAGTCAAAGGACTTATATGATTAAAATTGTATATACCTCTTTGGAGCTTGAAGAATTTTCCAGTGGTTAGAGAGTATTATTATATTTTGATTTTATGATAGGAACAGTATAAGGTGCAGTTAGCTGTGGAGAGTGGTGGGAAAGCAAGAGTCTAAATGAGTAGAACCCATGACTTCTTCAGTGCTACAGAACAAATCTTCATATTCTTGGCCCTGGCCACTATGTCTTTTAGCAAGGAGGGGTTGACTTTGATAGGGAGCACAATTAAAGAACACAAGAGAAAATACTACAGATTAATGATGTTGATTCATGAGGCTATATGTAAGAAGCATGAGAGATGCATTTATTGTGAATCTTCAAGCCAGTCTAATTTATTTATGCATAAATGGTATTTACACATATTATTTTTTTGTCTTTGCATTGCAAAGTAAACAGCTCAAGAACACTCTCTATCCAGTGTGTGAAATACTAACGTGCTCTTAAGTTGTGGCTATGTTCTGACCTTGTTTGCTTTCCATGCTTCATTTTTAAACCTTCCTCAGTCAAGACCTGCATTCTTGTAATGGGCTCATATTTTTAAGGGTAGTGCTGTCACTAAACAGTAAGGAGCTCTATCACAAGCTCTCTTGTCAGTGATGAAGGACAGACCTGCTTTGTGCTTTTATTTCACTTCATCATCAGTACATAAAATAGAAAGGTATGGAGTAGATATTTACCTACTGGTCCCATTTGGTGTAAGTCAACCAAACTTCAAACATCTACTTTATCGGAGTAACTTTTATTTAGATAAGTACCACAAATATATTGTATATTTCTCAAGCTCTGAATTATGCTCATATTTTAATATCTCAGAAATAGTAGTGTCAGGTACATTCATTTTAGTACTGTAGATGATGGGCTTTCATGCTTATGAAATAATACTCAACAAAACAATTGATCTTTGTAGTCTGTCCTTGGAGACGGCACAGTGACTTTTAGAAATATTTTGGAAGGTATTCACTACTGCTTATCCATTAGTCTGTTATTTGGTGATCTATTACAGTTCTCTACAGTGGATTGCAGACATTTCTGTAGGACATATTTTCATCAAAAGATGCTTATTTCTCAAAATCAGCAATATTTATGAGAGGAATTTCATTTCAGCTCATTTTGGTATTCTTTAGAAAATGCACATTTAGAAAATTTTATAATGCATGATCATTTTCTTAATGTTCTGAATGTTTTTAGGTTTGATTAAGGTTTTTTTAAGGAAAAGCATGTGAACAAGATAAAATTCACAATTTTGCATTTATGTCTTTTTACTTTGCTCTGTAATTAAAGATACAACATGGATTTGTCTTTGGGTTTTGAGATATTTTTTTTTTTTTTTTTTAAAGAGGACATTGTCCTTGGTTTAGGAGAGTTTATTTTTAGAAAATCTTTTTTCCAAGCAGTGTAGTGG
Organism: Brachypteracias leptosomus; assembly: GCA_013401335.1. Lineage (NCBI taxonomy): Eukaryota > Metazoa > Chordata > Aves > Coraciiformes > Brachypteraciidae > Brachypteracias > Brachypteracias leptosomus. The sequence continues at coordinate 17,784 of VYZX01027609.1, read as the reverse complement.
TAGCTATTGGTTGTTCCTGATTACTAGCAGTATGGGTCCAGTGTCAGCCCCAATAGTTCCTTGTATTCACTTAGGTGATATTCAGATGCTCCAAAAGAGATGAAATGACAGACCAGATTGTATGGATACTGCAGCATGTTTATTAGTAGTGACAGAAAGGATGTTCTAGTGCTTTGGCTATTGATGAGGCAAGCTATTTATTCTTTTCTGCAACTGGAAAACCTGCACAGGTAAAGAGGTTGTTTAATAAGATTGCTTTTACAATGCAGTCTGACTTGCTATAACATGTCATTATGAATTCTGAGCTCCCCCTCTTTCCCCTCGCCAAGTTAGCTTTTAGGATTGTTTTGCTCATAAATTATATAATAGGAAAAAATAAAGAAGGACTCTCCTCTCCCGAATATGATTACTGATGATTTTCTGGGTGTATTGGGAAGAGTGGAAGTAGAAGGTCTACAGGGTGCTGTGGCTCACCTCTTTACTTATCTTTTTTTTGTAGCTCTTTAAAAACTGCAGATTTGTGAACTGCCATTAACACTTAGCTGAGTGGATTTCAGAGAAGATGAGTAGTGAGCTCTTCTTCACATAGTTACCACTGATCAACATTTCCATAGAAGATCTCTGAATACATATTGATCAAGCCAGCTGCAGCTGTGATGAGTTTTGGAGACTGATGCAGCTTTCCTCTCCCTCTTTCATCCCCCAATCATGCAACCTATGTCGCAGAAAAAACATCCGTTGGTACTTGTGGCCCTGGCACTTCTGCTTATTAGTAAGTTGCATCAAAAGATTGTGTAAGGTTTTTAATTAGCTAAGAGACCACTTAATAAGGAAGGTCTTGTAATTAAATACTGGACTTGGAGTCAAGGGGACAGTCCCCGGTACTGTCACATGGCCTTTGGACGTCCCACCTATCTCAGTGTCTTGGCAATAAAATGGGACAGTATTATGACGTTTAGTTGCTCCTTTTCCCTAAACAGTTGGGACAGGGAGATCTTTTTGAGTATGCCCCATCTCTTACCTAATGCCTACATAATGTCAAGCACAGCTGGGGACCCCTACTCATTAAGGACACTATGTTGTATTACTGTCATAACACCAGTAACTAACATATGGACAGTGAGGATCAAACAAACACAGAAAAACATTTGGCCCTGTGCGTGAGACTCATGGAATACCCAAATGTGAACAAGTCCTGCTGTTACCTAGCTCTGTGTTGGCTTTGGGCCAATGCTTTGGCCATGCTGATCTGATTTCTCTTTTCCAAACTCAGCCACAACATATTCAGTGCAACCCCCTTATTCATGACTCTCTGTTCCCTTGCAGGCTGCCTTATAATTAAACATGTGCAAAATATTTCTATCTGACAAAGCCCAGAGCTGACTTACTGCAAGGTAAACTGAAAGACCGTTGAATGCACCGTGGAGATAAGAGGCTGACATCAACTTTTCACAGCTAGTCCAGAAGAAGTAAATTTATGCTGATTTTTCTTTTTCCACCCCTTGAATTACTATCGGGGACCAAAGTATTAAGAATAAGCAGAGAAAAATATGCTGGAGATGGGAGGAGTTCACCATGTCTCTTATAGATTTGTACTAGCTCTCCCAGCATGAAGGTGATTTGGATGCTAGCAACTCACTGGTACTGAGTAGACAAATCTGCACTTTGAATCTGGAAAAAGCCTTTTTTTTACAGATTTTCCCCAGCATTGGTAAGAACTAATCCTCCTAAATGCTTTGCTAGTTTTTGTTCTTTATGGTCTTTCAGAAGAAGTAAGGATACATAGAATAGCAATTATGGCTGCTCGTGGTTTATAATTAGTCATATATTGATGATTCAGAAGCAAGCATATGTGAAAAGACCCAGATGAATCCCCTTGCAAATTCCTTCCTGTCCTATAGTGTGTTTAGGTGCCTGAGTCACATTTTTGGACAGGGCCTGTTGTCATGTCTTTGTGCCCACCATGATGCATGAAGAGTTTTCTTGATGGCCAAAATATTTTAACACCCCTACTGATGCAGAGAATGGGTTTTAGGCAAGCGAAGCCAAATTCTCATCTGATATTCATACATTAGCACATTTTTCTTCTGATACCAACTAGGCAGGGTGGTACAGGATGTTTTAGAGGTCTTCAGTTTTTCAACTGGTTAATTTTCCATATGGTTGGTAAATGAGACCTGTTATCTTAAAATTCAGTGCCTTGAAGCACAAAAAAAGTTCCCATTTGAATGTTTTTGTCTGTCAGATCTGCCACAGCACCATACCAGACTATGGACAGACTGATGCCTACAGGCACATTCTGGGTCTGAATCTGGTATGGATCTGACATTTCATTTTTCCTGTGCCTGAATTTCCCTAGCTGTAGAAGGGAAATAAGGTCTTTCTCTCCTTAGCATGCAGTTGGATGTTTATCAGTGATAAGGATCTATGTATTAATTAGTAAACTCATTTTTCTCCAGCTAATGCAAGTAACCCTTTTCCTACAGGGAATCATAAGCAGATGGTGTGAGGCATGGCTGGGAGGTTGGACATAGTTTTGCAGCTGGGGCAGCTGGTTACTGTGGAACCTTCAGTCAGCTTCTCTGTAAGCCTGTTTCTGATTACACATGGTTGTAACTTCCATAAAGAGCTTCATTATTTTCACAGCTGGAAACAGCACAAATGGGATGTTGATCTTCTTTACTTGCTTCAGTGACTTCTGTTAGTATTTCCCTGTGGCCCTACACATCTTTCCATGCTTTCCACCGGTAACTGTAAACTGGACTACTGGGTCTTCAGGCTACTAGAGTGGGAGTATAAATACATAAGTAATCAGTCAGACAGACAGAAGATACTATAAATCTCATTCCCAGAAGCTGGGTGGAAGATAGCATTTAAAAGAACGCCTGTTAAAGCCTAACCACACCATGGCCATTGGGAATTTTTCCTAGTGAATTTCGTGAAACAGAGCTGGACCAATAGCAAGCACATTTGAAAATCCTGCCTCTAGCTTTAAGCTGGATTAGACAGTGAAAGAGCAGCAGGAGCAAAGGATCCTTTGAACCCAAATCACCCACTTCTTAGGGACTGGTGAACTGAAAATTAACTTGCTGCTGGTATTTACATTGCTGGTTTTGGTCCTACTCCTTGTCTCCAGGTGATCGTTGCTCTGGTGATCCCTTGGGTGTATGACCTGCACCATACTGCTCCCATTCACACCTCCACATGTGGAGTCCACCAAAACAATGCCTTTCCTCACAGTGCTTTCTTTTAACTCCATGACTTTGTCAAAGCATGATTACTTTCCGATACATTAATGCGACTGCTTTCAGTTTGTTAATGTTTCACTGTGCCAGCCTGATGTGTCCCGGCTGCGAAGGCAAAATTCAATATTGCTGTATATGTGGGGCCTTGGGTAGGAACAAAGAGAGACAGAAAGGAGATCTGAGACAGAGGGGGCCTGGAGACCCTTGGGAGGAGAGGAGAGGCAAGAAGTGGAGATGACTACTACCACTGCCACAACCATTGCAGCAGTTTCATTGTCCCCAAGCCCCTTTCCCCACTCCCCATCAGCAGCTGCAAGCCTGGCTTCCCAGAGCTTGAGTATAAGCAGAGCAGACAGCAGGACCATGGCTGTTATAGTGTCCCCAGCAGCCTGTTGTCCTTAGCAACTGCTGCCTTTGCCTCAACTATAGGCTCAGCTCTAATATTTCAGTGTGATTTTGTGTGGCTGGTTCCCTGGGAATGCCCATACTGCAAAAAAGCATTTAAAACGTTAATGAAGATAAAACAGATAAGGCTTTAATAAGGGCTAGCAACTGAAGTAAAAGCTGGTAAGGAAGGTTAGGCTCAAGTTGAGTAAAAGTCAAGTTACTTCATCTTCTGAGCTACTTTAAGGTTAAATAATTGACCTTGGTGATCCTTTTCAAAAATTCTAATAAGGACAAGCATATATTGTTGAATTTTAACTTAAAGTCATTGACTCTGCAGTTTTCCCGGAATATTTTCTTGAAGGGATGCTTTGTGAGTCTAGGGAAAAATTGAAACCCTGTGTTATAGGATCATCAAACACTGATGAAAAGGCTTTGAAATCTGATGCACAGTCAAAATTTTAATGTCTCTGGTTTGGCTCCATCTTTGACCCATAAAGGGGAGGGGATTGCAAAACTGTCTGGATGCTACATCACTTGAGCTGAAGCATATGTGTCAAGCGTGTCCATGCATATGCATGTGTATGTAAAGGCTTGAGTCCCTTCCAGTCCATGTTTGATAGCTGTAGGCTACTAAGCTTTTGCAGTGATCTTAAGTGGAGTGCAAATGATGTGTTGATTAGCAAGATTGTTAAGTGAATTTGGTTTTGTACAGTACTTTGAACATACAAAGCATGTTGTGAGCAATAGCTGTTATTAATTAGCTTTAGGCTTACCAAATTTCTCAGCAGCAAAAAGAAGCAGTTGTTCTGGAGGTTGCTGTGTAGCTACTAGGCAAACCCTTTTTGGGGTTAAGCTTACTGTTGGTTATTTAAGCAAAATGCCCACAGAAAGCAGATGGTGATCTTTCTGAGCAAAGACACAAAGGATCAGCTGGTGTGCTGGCATGGGAGAATCTGTAGAATTATGCTGAATTCTGGAAAGCCTGAAAATTCAAAGGAAAAACCTGTGATGTGAAAAAGTCTGCCTTATACTGACTGTTGCTGTCAGGAAACGCCGCCAAAACCCAGCGATGAGTTTGTGGGGTGGCACAGTGCCATCCTGTGGGCCTTGGAGGTATTTGACAAGGCGGCACTTGGATGTGCGACCTCCGCTGTGAAAGTGTTGGCAGCTTGTGGCAGAGGTGACTTTGGCCATTTGCCTGAGGACAGTTGCCTGTCTCGGCATTTAAAGTATCCAAGTCGTTTCTTTTGTCACTGGAGAGCTGTCAAGAGAACCAGTGCTGGGCTTGCAATGAACCCCCCACAATGGTTATGAAGCTCTACACCCTGGCTGTGCAGAAGCAGGACTCACAGGGCAGAAACCTGCCCTGATAAGAGAGATACAGCTTTGATTTTTAAGCTGCTCATGGACTGGCTCTTTCAAGACATGAGAGAGAGGGCAGCTTCTTTTTGCTCAGTGCATAGGGGACACTGCTAGGAGAGCTCTCTGGCCACCAGGCAACAGAGCAGGCTGGTTTAGGGGTACAACAGGATATTCACCTTGGTGCTGAAGTTCCATGGGACATAGAATTAATGATGCAGATGAAGAAGTACGGCTCCAGAGCGCTCCTTGGAGCAGGGAATGAGACCTCCTGCGCTTTGCTCCTTCCTTCTTTCCTAGGTGAGAGTTTTTCCACCAGCAACCTGACAGATTCTGCCTTGTTTTGTCATTCTGCCAGTGGATCTTGAAATGGTAACACTTCGCAAAGAACATGTAAGCAGGCAGCTCTGGAAGCACCTGGTGGCCAAATTGCTTTGGATCTCTCTTTGGAGGTAGCTGCGTAGAATCAAGGTGTCTCGTATCCTTGATGAGTGCCCTCACCCCTCAGCTGTTTTATAAAAGGAAGCAGCTAAGCCTCACTGCCTCTTCCCCATCTGGTGTGATGAGAGAGAAGGCAGTGGTGGTCACACACTAGGTTTGGAGCCTGGTTTGTCAGCATGCTTAGAGCTGGACCTCTTGCTTAGAGTTTTAAGTGGTATATATAGTGAGGTATGTGCTGGTAGTATGTGCTGGGGAGGCCTGAATCACAAGACAGCCTGAGTGGCACTCTCGTTTGCCATAGAGATGTGGAGAAATTCAGTGTTTTCTGTGGTCTTGAGTTCAGTGGCAGCTGAGGACAAGCACTTAGCCTTGCTACATTGGATTTAGGCACATAGAAGAGAATGAGAGTAAGTGGGACTTGGCCACATGAGCCATTTTCCAAAGCAAGTTGATGTAGTCTTTGCATAATGTCATAAAAGACATTAAATTCAACAATGTCCTTTTAGCTGTTAATGTCAGAATTAAACAGAACATTTACTCGAAAGCTGAGATTCCTCTGGGAAGTTTCAGATGGCTCCCAGGGAGAGAAGTGCAAGCTCCATATAGCCAGCACTGTGTGGTGCTAAACTGGGGATTTAATTTCAGGAAGGATGATGGATTATTGGGAATTTCCTTGAATATTTTGATTCACCCAGTCGAGCTAAAAGCACCAGGCAGTGCTGCATCTTTCCACCCGAACCATAACATCAGCTGGTTTTATATGTCCATTGCCTCAGTTTTCCTTTGCAGGACACTGGAATGAGTTTGTAGCTTTATCCTCTCATTAGAAACAGTGTTGCTTGCTTTACAATTCTGTTATTCTGTTGGGGGATGGACACTGGACATATATTGGATCTGAGCTGTTTAATCGTCTCTCCCTTATCCTTACACAGTAGAACAGCCTGCCTGGCATGTAAGTCTCTTTATGATAAAGAAAGCAAGTAAAATTTGCTTCAGTGGAGTTACATCCACTTAAAGTCATTTTCCTTACGTTTTTGCTATCCCCAGTGTTTTCAACTATAACTCTTCAAGGCCTTAAATTATTCTCAGTCCATTTTTTCATGTCACTGATTTCAGAAAGCCTCACTGAGGAATTAGGAGCTAGTTACTATGAACTGAGGCATCAGTGTAAGACTCTCAAAATTAAGGGCAATAAAGGATAGAGAAATGGGTTCTCCAGATGAATCATTTGCATCCCTCTACACTTATATGAAGCCCACCTTTTAAAAAAACCAGCAGCAATGTAGTAGGTTTTGTTTCTGAATGCCTGTACAAGACCTGCGTTCTGCTTTCTGAAATTCAGTCCTTTTAGGATGTTAAGCTGAGCATACAATGTCACTGGCCACTTTGGAAACTCTTGATTTAATTCTGTACTTTATATTAAAATAGCATTTAAAAGTAAGCAAGCAATAATGGAGTAATGGGTAAGTCATATGCTGACAAGGAGTGCTTTAGTATTTAATTAATTTTATTCTTCAAGAGTTGCCTTTGTGTTAGTTTGTTTTAGGTACTTTATTACTTTTACATATCTAGAAATACAGGCATAGAAAAATCCTCTTTGGTCCGTCTGTATTCTTCTGGCACAGTCAAAATCTTTCCTATCACTTTCTATTTGTGAGTGTTAGTAATAATTATTTAAATGGTGCTTTCAAACATCATTATAGACTTCAGTCTGGCCCCTGGTTTCATATCAGTCTTACACTGCTGTATTAAACTAGCTAATCTCTTGCTTATTTGAAAGATTTAAAAGAGAGTTTTTCTGTCCTGTGGCAATACTCTTTGAGTTTTTCACATTTTCAATGTTTAATGATTATATCATGTCTCTTTTTATTTACTGAGACCATTTCTATTGCTACTGATTTTATGTTTTGCATAATCCTCACTTGGACAGGCAGATGGCATTACATACTTGAACCATGTAATACTTCCAGTGAAAGAGGAGTTACTAAATAAATTTACAAACAATGTTTTTGCAAGGATTTTCTCCCTTTTCTCCCTTCCTTCTCAGGGAAGCAAGCTGTAAGGAAGTATACTTTACAATTTCTCAGCATTTGTTGGATTATGCATGTACATGATGGATAAAAGGAGATTCTACATATCAAATGTTGAATATGTAGGCTCTCATCCTCTACTCTTTTCTGGTGGAACATCTCTACTGACTGTGGGGAGGATCCACATCAGGTACATCAGTGTAAAACTAAAAGTAGAATTGTACCAACAAACTCCACTGTGACTATTCACTGTTCAGGAACATACAGTGATTTGTCATAGGTTCACTTAAATGCAGATGTTTCAGACATCTGTCTCTGCTTGTGAATTGTTCAATGGACCCTCTGACTTCTCAAACTGCAAACAATCACTAGTATCCGGTTATTGTTGCTCTGAATTTTTTGAAAACTATGAGCCAGCCTTCATATTTCTACTGGTTTGTTCACTGCCTGTAATCCCTGGATTGAAAACTTCCCTCTCCAACATATAAATCTGCAAGAAAAAGCTTACATGAGGGAAAATTCTGTGAGGGAATTTTGCTTTGAAGATTAGCACAGATTTAGCCTGCAAATCAGAGATTTCACAGAGTTTTGATGAGCTCAAAGCAAGTGAGCTGTACGTTTTGTTGGTGGAGCTGGCTTTTTCCTAGAGAACCCTTTGAAGGGCAAATGCATTTTATGAATTGCCACTTGTAATATTTTACATATCTACATATATCATATATAGTCATTGCTTATAGATGTAGCTTCTGTGTGAGTGTGTGAACATGTATATTTATATTATTTATATTTTATGTACCATTGCCATTTTCTCCTTTCTGAATCTAAATAGAGCTCTTGACAGATCTTGTTCACTTTGTAGGTTTCTCCTGTCTCAGATGTTTTCTCCCACTTCTTTCTTTCTCCTCTTGTGGGCTTTGACAATGTTGCAAGCAACCTTCTGGGCCAGGGCTTTTGCACTGGTGCACTTTTTTATAGCCTGGTCTTGCTCTTCTTTTTCTGACTACTTGAATGATTGTTGAGCAGTAGCAGGAATTGCAGGAGCATGAGAACTAGAAAGTGTATGGTCTTCATGATGGGATAATCTGCTTTTATATTCCTGTACTGAGTGGGAAATGGAATTGTCTTGGTGGAAAATACTATGTAAAAATATAAATGGTGTAAATTCCTTGCAATGCAAGTCTTGAGCTACTCACAGCGTTTAGATAGACACATGCTTAACTTCTTTACTCTCATGACTAGTCCTGTCAACTACTCACACAAATTAAGTCTGGACCTCAGAGTTTTGTTTGCTGGGAACTCAGGAGTCCTGAAATGATTAAATTAGTATCATATCCTAACCATGTAGCTAGCAACATATAAGCTATCCTGGGTAAAGAAAAATGCAGTAGGTAACCTTTAGGGGCAGGCTAGGCTGACAAAATTGAGCCTTTGCACTGTTGACATGCAGAAAGAAAAGAAATTTAAATATTGTTTGCATTATGAGAAACTATTACGTACTTTCCAGATTATAACAGACTTTGACTAATGTAGGAAAGCCCAAGTGCCACATTTATTCCAGTAAGTCTGTCTTCCCTTTCTCTCTTTTTGTTGTGGAGGACTGCAGATATTTTAATAACTTATGAATAGCCCTTCAGGTTTCATATGTCACCAGCACACACGAACCTGCATGCAGCTAGAATGGACTGCATCAAAGTGTGAGAATGGAGAAGTCAATAAATGGAGAAAAGTCCTTGCAGACCCAACACATTTTCCATTCATTGCCTCAATAAATTGTTTCACATCTGATTTAAAAAAAAATCTCTCCCTTGCTTGAGTCCCTTGTCAGGACTTTCCTGACTCTGGCATGGAGGAAGAGGCTTATAAGCCAAATTTTTAATATAGTTCTGTCTTAAAAGGAGTTAAAATTAGGCATCAAGTAATGGCTACAGAAATTAATCAAGTGCAATTTACAGTAAAGGTCAGACCTTGGGTCTCCACTCCTGTAGCAGCAGAGCACTGCAATTCATCCTGCCAAACTTTGCAACCTTCTAATACGTGTATTTCATCTAATGCAAGAAGAGATGTGTACAATTCCCAGCAGCTCTATGGAAAAACCCTCCATAAATCCAATCCCACTAGATGTCAAGGTAAGCAAAGAAATGTAGCACTTCCCATTGTAGCCCGCTGCAGTTATATTGACAAAATATCTCAAATTGAGTCCCTCCGAGCATTCTCACTAAGAAGTGAACCCTTAGGTTGACATGTCTTAACTGTGATCCATGCAAAATAGCACATTTGCCTTGGGCATATTTTTAACATGTAACACTTTTTCTCTTTTCTTGCTAGGCTGGATTCTGGATGCTGCAAGGCTGTCATGTTAGGAGGCTGCAAAAGTGGTTGTTGCATCTTCTTACAGTTGGTGAAGTTTTCCTGGGTACAGGGAATGCAACATTTATGGACAGGAAACTGATTTCCTTGCTTTGTGGTTTTCTCGTTGCTGTTGTTTTTAAAGGGTTTAACACTCTTAATTTCAGGAAAATGAAACAGTGAACAGGGATTGGAGGGAGGAGGCGGGGAGAATCCCATACAAGATTCAAATGTATCTCATTTCTGGGAAAACTAAATAAAGCAGGAATCAATTGCCAGTGGCTAAATAGCAGCAATTTATGACCTGTTCATCAAAAGCTCAGACAAGTGCTGAGTCCTCCGGGAGGCTGGAAATGGTCACAGGGCACCTCCAAAAGACTCTGTTGTTGAAACTTATTTTAAACCTTTTTTTCAAGTGGAGGATCCAGTCCTGACAAATGCGTAAGATCAGCCCTTCAAAGAGCAAATAGCTTCATCTAGAGAATCAAACAAGTGGCCAAAGTCTGTCCATTTGTCTGCTTGTGTTTTGGCCTTGGGTTACTGTGCTATTTAAAACTGTGTTTTCATAACTTGGATAAATGGTAGATGTTTCACATAGCTCTACAAGTAGTAATCATCCTGCACATGCGTAATATCTAAGTGATGGGCCCAAACTACAGGTATTTCTCATTTACCTATGAAGTGTCTTGCTTTAGCGTATGTACAGTCAGTTCTTGTGAACATGTAAGTCTGTTGCCTGCTCTAAAGGAGGTAGTGACTTAGTTTCAGTGTCTGTAGAGAGTTTTACTGAAATATCACTCTCTGTAGTCTTTCATGTGATTTAGAAGACACAATAGCCAGGCAGTTCTGAAAATGTAATATAATTGTATGCAGCATTCCTAGAAAATGTTCTGAAGTCTTCTCCCATTGCACCATTGTGATAAAAACCTCTGTTGCTTTTCAAGCTCTGAAAGTCCATGCTGTGCTGTGCTGAAACTGATAGAATACCCAATTAGGACTGAAAAGTGAAGGGCGGAGAGGGATGCTCTGGCCTGGAATCCTCTCCCTGTGGCAACACCAAAGGTCAGTCATGCAGCCAAATGCCCATAACTGAAGGTGCATACACCCTGTGTATGTTGCCAGGTCTCTGCATAGGAGAGTGGGAGGATGGGTAAAAAGACTTGAGTCTGGGAGGAAAGAGACCGAGAAGAAGAGGGGAGTAAAGGATATCCTGAGTGTGATGACTGAGATTTTCAGAAGGTACTCTGATGGATGCTGGTCATCCAACTTCCTTAGGACTCTTTATAAATTACACCCTCTACATTTTCATGAGTGACTTTTAGCCTGTCTGGCAGTCCTCACAGTCACTGTGTGAGGGAAAAGAGGTAGAAGGCAGCTCACCCTAATTTGGCAGCTCTTGGGACCTGTAACAGGCTAGAACTGTAATACCACCTTGTGGCTGCTGGCTGGGGGCTGATCCTCTGATGAGCTGTGACTTCCTGGCTACCTGTGACTCAAACAGGCTTCTAGGACGGGGCTTAAAGAAATCCTGAGGTGCTAGATTCAAAGATGCTTTTGGAGCAGATCTGCTCAGTAGCCTTGAGCGTGAATGTGAGCCTGAGGTTTTTAGGAGGCAACATTCACTCCACCTTCATATAGTTTGGGTGCAAACAATACAGACTCCTATTCTATGCCTTTAGTGCAGGCCAGCTTGCAATGAGGGCCTTGAGCAACCTAGTCTGGTGGGAGGTGTCCCTGCCATGGCAGGGGGGTTGGAACTAGGTAATCTTTGAGGTCCCTTCTAACCTTCTAATCCTATGATTCTCTGAGTTACTCTGTATCCTGATCTGTGTGGCAAGGCCATGCGGCTGACCATGGATAGCCAGAGCTGCCATGGGTCCTTCTTGTCTTCAGAGTCAACCTCAGTGCAGGCTGCCTTTAGAAAGATGTGAATATGCTGCAGAAGTCTATGGGTACCCTTTAGATATGTGGCATGCAGGTCAGAGACTTTAGACCATACTGTATGCCAGCACAAACAGCAAATATGTTAGCTGCAGGATTGCTTTACTTTTGGTGTGAAACCTTGCTCTGATGTGTTATTTCAATGAAAACAGTTGGGATTTGCAGGCCAGATCATGTGGTGAGATGTGTAGTTCCAGCTCCCTTACTGGAGCTAGGCAGATTTATAGAAGTCTGGTCCAACATTTCTGAGAAATTGTGAATAGTAGGGTTTTTCAGTTTGTTGCACTAAAAACCTGAAGGTTTTCAAATATAGTACTTGGGGTAAACAGAATTTTTAGGTGGACCATGTGCTTCAGGCTGTTTGCTGGATTCAGACTTTGAAAGTACAAGTTCTTTGTAGAGAATCCCATACGCAGCAGGAGAAGAGGTTATTGGGCTTGAAAGTTGACCAAAGAGATGAGACTCAACTGAGCTTTGAACAGCAACCATTGTCCTTATTGATGATGCCATAATATGTGCTTGACTCAAACTCAATGTTGCACAGACCAGAACATGATGAAACCATGTAACTAGGTATTTGTGATTGTTCCTACCAGTGTGATCCACTGTTAAATAGGGTAGACATGAATAAAATCAATATTTTTTAAAGTGTGGTGGTTTTTGTATGTAAAAGAGACTGGTTGCCCTCTTGGACTGTGTATGCTGATATGAAATATTTGATGTAGAATTAATACAGCTCTGCAGCTTTCTCAGGACAGTTCACAGACACTTGCAGAAGTGCACCTTTTCCTTCTCAGAGGTGATTACTGCAGTACTGCACTGAACACCTGCCACAGAGAATGATGTGAAGCTAACTTATGTCCTCTGACAAGTCCTGTAGAGGTGATCCTTCCATTGAAGGATCCAAGGCTGCTCAAGCTTACATCAGATTGAAGTGATCTCATGGCTAGAAATGAGTATAGTGCTGGTGAAGCATACGTGTCTCATAAGATCTGCTGCTGCAGCCTCCCTCCCCTTCTCACCTCATGGCCCTACAGATACTAAAGGATGGATGTGTTTTAAAGGACTTTCTCCTTTTCTGTACAATGTCTAGGTCCATTCCAGCCCTTTCCCAAGAAAAGATGTTTTCAAAGGTACCTCTGAGGTGTTTTTTGCATCTCCCAGATGCTGGGTCTTGTTGGCAACTTAGGCAAAATCAAGTGACTCAGGCACTTCTCTATGTGTTGCCGTCTCCCAGGAGAGCTAGCTTACTCCATCAAGCTCACTGCATCTGAAAAGGCTCAATGATAATCTCCAAATTACTCCTCACATATTTTGCTTGTTCCTTGACTTGGCAGCCATAAAGGTAAGTCCATGTACCTGGAATTTATCCACTGAGAAGGCATTTTGCCTGCCTTGCAATTACACTGAAAGACGGAGATGAGACAACACTCAAGGAAGATGCCAGACCCTATTTCCCTCACTAGATGCAGTGGTCTGTGTTTTGCTGAATGAAGCAAGGGCAGTGGTTCACATAGAGCATTTGTTTTCTTCTAGCTTGACACTGACAGTGTTGTTACCAATGAATATATGTACTCGTCTGCTCCCTGTCATTCATCCAAAGACATGACTGTTTCTAATCACAGCCTTGCACACCATTATTTGAGGTCCTTGGCTATCTTTCTAGTTTCTTGAACCCCAGACTCTCAATTTTAAATCTGAGTTCACATCCACCTTTTGTTTGTCTCGCCAAGCCTTTGTTTTCTCAGCTGCCTTACTTCAAACCACAGTCTCAGCCTGACCCCACTTGCCTACTTGCTTCATCTCTTTCCCTTCTTTCAATCCAGATGATTTTTGACACCCCTTTTGGATGAAAGAGGAAAGTTACTGTGCCAAAAAACTCTGCATTAAAGTGAACAGCGCAAATGTCATTGAGGAACAAAAACATGCATTAGTTCCCAATATTACAGACAGTATCACTGCAAGCCCTGTATCAGCAGTGGTCAAAACCTGCAGCAACATGTAGAAATGAGATTGCTCACAACTGCTATAGCATTTTACAGGTGAATGCATTATGTCCAGGTCTGTTACAGGCAATAGTATCAGATAAATCATCTCTTTCTCAGCAAAAAAAAAATAAAAAAATAAAAATTAATCAGGTTCAGGTTACAATTCAGATCTAGTCATGTCCAGTGATGCAAACCCCCTTATCTCCCCATTGCCACCTCCTCTCCCCCTTTTCTATTTATTAAGTAAAACTCAAAATATTTATTTCTAGAAAAAAAAAAAAATCTATGAAAATGCCCATTTCATCCATCATGCAACAAAGATCTTCAGTGCTGCCAAGGGAGGAGTGGTCATCTCATCTTTCTCAGGCTGCATGTAAGTGGTCGCTCATCAGAACTGTAAATGGATGATGGAGATAAAAGCATTTCTAGTCTGACTGTAAGTTTAGTCCTGATCTCCACTCTTGCAAAAACGCAGAGAATAAAATTATCACCCAATAGAAACACATAGTTTTGCACAGAACCATGTTGCCTGTGTGGTGATGCTGTATTATTAACAATCATCATTTCCCACATGCTTCATATTCATTCCTATGAGATCCTTAGCCATTTTATCCCTGCGTGGCAGCACCATTCCTAATTCTAACACCCTTATCGATTAGATCTGTCTTTCAACAGGACAGTGTGACATGCAACCTGACATGGACAGCCTGATCTTTGCTACTCTGATGGGTGAAGCAACCAGAAATCAAGGCTGTTGGTCTAGTTGTAAAAAAAAGAAGAGAAGGACACATTTTCATTTTCAGTGATGCTGGAGAGAAAACACATTATTACATGGCTTCCTTCTGAAATCTGGGATTCACGGAGTCCTGGCAAAACATACAGATACTCCAGAGTGGGTCTGTGAACCTGTCTTCCTACATTTCCTCAAACATGGTGGTAAGTTCTGTGATACCCTCTTAGTCTGACTTACTGCAGTGTAACTGCTGTGAGATGGATGAGTCAAAGAGTTCCAATCAGGTGTAAGGTAAGTTTTGGAGGTTGGTTTTGGAGGAAGGATTGAGGAAGGCATAACTTGTGCCATAAAAGCCCATAGAGTCTATGAAGTATGTGATCATAACTGCATTCATGGTTAATATAGGTAGAAAAGAAACAGCAGAAAAAAAGGAGCAGCAGTGAGGAATATAAATGTATTAATTTTGAGTACAGCATTTATATTTGCTATCATAATTGGCCTATTAAAATGATTTTCCTAGAAGTGAATTAGCAATCCCAGTAGAGAATACAATTTGGAGAGTCATTGAATTAGAGGAAATGAAATCAAAGACAGAACAGCATCTCTCCTATTAAATACCTGTGGCAGAAATTGTGTTGCAGACATCCAGAATGAATGCTGATAAATCACCAGAACTGAGTGGTATTCACTCATGACTTTAAAGAGTAATAGTGGAATTACTTATAGTACTATATAATTCACTTATACTTCCATTGGTGCCTCTAGTCTGAGGAGTAGCAAGCATGGTGCCATTCTTTAAGTTCCCACAAAGGTATCTAAGCAACTGTGGTCTGGTAAATTTGACATCTGTACTAGGCAAATTAATAGACAATATAACAAAGAACTGAATCAGT
Organism: Brachypteracias leptosomus; assembly: GCA_013401335.1. Taxonomy (NCBI): domain Eukaryota; kingdom Metazoa; phylum Chordata; class Aves; order Coraciiformes; family Brachypteraciidae; genus Brachypteracias; species Brachypteracias leptosomus. Next base: position 2,421 of record VYZX01027609.1, on the reverse strand, counting down.
GAAAAACTTCCTTGGGAAAAGTCAACATGGTTTCTGTTAAGAAAGGTTTTGCCTTAGGAAACAAATTTCTTTCAAGGGGTAAACTAGCACAATGATAATGGTGAGTCTGCTTGGTTAGGTTAGATTTCCAGAAGGCTTTAGAGGGAACTGTACAGCTGTTGGATAAAAGGGAAGATCCTGACATGGTTAAAAATAGGAAACAGTGGGTAGAATCTCTGACCAGCTGGTGGAATGGAGAGAAGTCACTGTTGAATGGCATCTGTCCTCAGACTTTGCTGTTCCACACATAAATGATCTGACAGAGAAGTGAGGTGATCGACTTTGCTGATGATACAAAGCTCTTCAGTGCAGTATGGTAAAGGACTGACTGTAAAGAGTTGCAGAAGGAACTTACAAGACTGAGTGGCAGCATAGTAAAAAGGCAGCTAAAATTCTGCATAGGTAAATGTAAAGTGATGGGTATGGGGAAAATAATCCTAGCTTCACAATGATAGGCACTAAGTTGGTCCTTGCCAGTCAGGAATGAGACTATGTGGTTATGATAGGTATCTCTGTCAAAAATCATATCAGTGCTTAGTAGCAGTCTAAATAGCCAAAAAAAAAGTAAGGCTCTGCTAGGGTTTGAGTACTATCTGCAATTCTAGTACCCTATTTTCAGACTATAACTGGAAAATATTTGGAGAAGGCAAGGAAGATCACTAATGTAAGCAACAGCTCTGTTTGGGAAGTGACTGAGTGGGCTGGAAAAGGGACTATGGGTGGGCGGGAAAGTATGACAGAGGACTAACTATGAATGGCACGGAGAGCTTGAGTAGGGATTAGGAGTTACCTGTTTCTTCTGGGACAACTAGACTCAGAGTAATAAAATGAAGCTGTCTGGATCCAGGTTCAAAACACAAAGAAGGAGGTGATACTTCATGTAAAGAGAAGCAGAACTGAGGAGCTCATTGACAAATGACTTGGCCACAAGGGCACAGTGCTGGCTCATGGTCATCCTGTTGTCCACCAGGACCCCCAGGTCCCTTTCCCCTACACTGCTCTCTAATAGGTCATTCCCCAATTTATACTGGAACCTGGGGTTGTTCCTGCCCAGATGCAGGACTCTGCACTTTCCCTTGTTATATTTCATTAAATTTTTCCCTGCCCAACTCTCCAGCCTGTCTGGGTCTCGCTGGATGGCAGCACAGCCCTCTGGTGTGTCAGCCACTCCTCCCAGCTTGGTGTCATCAGCAAATTTGCTGATAGTACACTCAACTCCCTCATCTAAGTCATTGATGAATATATTGACTAATACTGGCCCCAGTACTGACCCTTGGGGCACTCCACTAGTCACAGGCCTCCAACTGGACTCTGCCCCATTGACCACAACTCTCTGG